>ONZH01004915.1:0-28775 GCA_900303285.1 Rhinella marina | reverse complement strand
GGCCTTTGTGACCCTCAGACATTTTATTATGCCATTCACATGAAGAGATGGTTACACTTAGTGGATACTCGATATGATAATCTTCACTTACAATGTGAAAAAACCTCCCTAGATGCATTTGATGCTGTAGGGCTGTGGAACATTCCTAGGAAATCTACTCATTTAAATGACATCACAAAAAGTACTTTTCGTGTTATCTAACTACTTAATAAACATGGTTATCTCTTTAGTACACCTTCGGGTCGTATGCCAGCCAGATTCCTTCCATTTCTGTCACACTCAGGCCTGTCGGTTTTGCCACCAGGATGGGACAGATGCGGATCATATACATTACAAGATTTCTTGGCCTTAGCCAAAGAGTCTCCTGATCTCTCTTTTCTTACCCCAGATGACACTCACACTCTAGATTTCTTGGCAAAATCTAACTTGCATAAAGCATTGGAGGACCTGACTAGGATCTCTCCTGCTTTATCTGCACCATCCTGGTTGGAGAAGCTGATTGGTACTGACAAGCCACCCCCTAGATTATTGTCGTTCTTTTATAAACAACTTATTTCAAAAGATGAAAGCACACCAGCATATATTAGGGGTTGGGATACTGACCTCTCGCGTAATTTCTCTAAAAGTGATATTGATATAATTCATTCGCACTCACATGGCTTCTCTCGTTGTGTTAGAATCCAAGAAAACTCCTATAAAATTATGACAAGATGGTACAAAACCCCAGTAGTACTATGTCAAATGGGCCTCAGTGACATTAATATCTGTTGGAGATGTGGGAAAGAGACGGGAACGTTGGGTCATATTCTTTGGTTTTGCCCTAAAATACAACCTTTTTGGAATGCCATCTTTGAAGTTGTGAAGAAAATATGTAATATTACATCCTCTTTTACACCAGAGTCTATCCTCCTGTGGTTACCTAGTTCCACATGGTCTCCCTCCAAAACAAACTTAGTTACCCACCTTATCCAGACAGCCAAGCTCCTAATTCCACTAATTCCAACACAAATGGTTGGATCCCTCTCCGCCCTCTCTTTCCTTGTGGGTTGATAGAGTGGATCAAATTTACAGATTGGAGGAATTGGCGAGCTGGGCAAACAGATCCCACTCGACTTTCACTAAACTTTGGAAACCCTGGGTAGACTATAGACAACCTTTACATCATACTTCACAGTAGAAGGCTGAGTACATTGGCTTTGTATAAGTGGCTAGTATGTCTGCTCGCCTCTGTATTTGAGATTAATTCTGCTCTATATTCTTTTCAGTTGCTTTTGTCATTCCCAAACGGATGTCAGTGTTTCATGTCATATGCCTACCTGACTTATTTTATTTTATTTTATATCGACAAGAAGTTTTGATGCAAACTCTGGGAGATGTTCTTGTTGTTTTGATGTTTCGATGTTTCCTGTGTGTTTATTGCCCTAAAATAGTATGGTTAATAGACCTATGTCATTTTGCTTGTTCCTTACCCAATTCCCTCACCTTTCCTCCCCCGCTACCCCTCCCTCCCCCCCCTCCCTTTCTTCCTCCCTATGCACCTAACCTCACCCTTCCCCGTACCTAAAATGTAAAATGTGAGACTCATTAGTATTTGCCTTGCCTGATTATTTGAAGGATATCGCATCTCTGGTCTTTAACAAATCATTATTGTATCTGAATACTACTGTAATATGCCTTCCTGATTATTTTTCTGCTGTCTCTCAATAAACAAATTTATAACAAAAGTAGCCATGCAACGCTTTTGAAGTACTGTGGCTTGCAAAGGGTGCTGACTAGTGTTGAGCGAGCAAGCTCGGCCAAATACGATATTCGGCCGAGCATGGCGGTGCTCGGGACCATGTGGTGTTCGTCCGAACACTACGCATGCTCGAGCGTCATGCTTGAGTCCCCTCCCCGAACGCTAATTAGCCAATTAGTGTGCGGGGAGGTACTGGCATTTACTGTAATGCCAGTAGCCATGTTGGCTACTGGCATTACAGTGATTCGCTGGCCGGAACGCGTCATTGGGTGCTATATAGCACCCGGTGACATGTGACCCGGCTCAGACCAAGTCAGGGAGAGCTGCTGCAAGGGGGGACATCCGTTGCTATTTTTTCTGCCGCTAATCAAGGCGACATTACCTGCACTGCATCTGCTGTAATGTTCGCCTTGTTGGTAAAATTCCCTAGAAACTGCCCTGATCCGGTGTCATTTTTACTTCTGCTATTCAAGGCAACATTACCTGTGTTGCGTTTGCATTATAACGTTTCTGTATCCTATATACCTGACATCCGGTGTCATTTTTTCTGCCGCTAATCAAGGTCATAGGTCAGGTCATAGTGTGCGCCGGCCAGGAAAGAGAGCGGAGCGCCGAACCGGATGGCAGCCGAAGCGCAGGACAGGTAAGAAAGGTTTCTATTTGAACCTTACGTGGCTGGGTGGGCTGATCTGAGGTCTGATGGGGGCACATTCTGCTGATCTGAGGTCTGATGGGGGCACATTCTGCTGATCTGAGGTCTGATGGGGGCACATTCTGATGATCTGTGGTCTGATGGGGGCCCATTCTGCTGATCTGAGGGCTAATGGGGGCACAATACGCTGATCTGAAGTCTGATGGGGGCACAATACGCGGATCTGAGGTCTGATGGCACATTAAGCCGATCTGAGGTCTGATGGGGGCACATTCTGCTGATCTGAGGTCTGATGGGGGCACATTCTGCTGATCTGAGGTCTGATGGGGGCACATGCTGATCTGAGGTCTGATGGGGGCACATTCTGCTGATCTGAGGTCTGATGGGGGCACAATACGCTGATCTGAGGTCTGATGGGGGCACAATACGCTGATCTGAGGTCTGATGGGGGCACAATACGCTGATCTGAGGTCTGATGGGGGCACATTCTGATGATTTGAGGTCTGATAGGGGCACATTCTGATGATCTGAAGTCTAATGGGGGCACAATACGCTGATCTGAGGTCTGATGGGGGCACAATACGATGATCTGAGGTCTGATGGCACATTAAGCAGATCTGAGGTCTGATGGGGGCACATTCTGTTAATCCGAGGTCTGATGGGGGCACATTCTGTTAATCTAAGGTCTGATAGGGGCACATTCTGCTTATCTGAGGTCTAATGGGGGCACATTCTGCTGATCTGAGGTCTGATGGCGGCACAATACGCTGATCTGAGGTCTGATGGCAGCACAATACGCTGATCTGAGGTCTGATGGCGGCACAATACGCGGATCTTAGGTCTGATGGCGGCACAGTACGCTCATCTGAGGTCTGATGGGGCACAATACGCTGATCTGAGGTCTGATGGGGGCACATTCTGATGATCTGTGGTCTGATGGGGGCCCATTCTGCTGATCTGAGGGCTAATGGGGGCACAATACGCTGATCTGAAGTCTGATGGGGGCACAATACGCAGATCTGAGGTCTGATGGCACATTAAGCCGATCTGAGGTCTGATGGGGGCACATTCTGCTGATCTGAGGTCTGATGGGGGCCCATTCTGCTGATCTGAGGGCTAATGGGGGGCACAATACGCTGATCTGAAGTCTGATGGGGGCACAATACGCGGATCTGAGGTCTGATGGGGGCACATTCTGCTGATCTGAGGTCTGATGGGGCACATTCTGTTAATCTGAGGTCTGATGGGGGCACATTCTGCTGATCTGAGGTCTGATAGGGGCACATTCTGCTTATCTGGGGTCTGATGAGGGCACATTCTGCTGATCTGAGGTCTGATGGCGGCACGATACGCTGATCTGAGGTCTGATGACGGCACAATACGCTGATCTGAGGTCTG
Source organism: Rhinella marina (assembly GCA_900303285.1). NCBI lineage: Eukaryota > Metazoa > Chordata > Amphibia > Anura > Bufonidae > Rhinella > Rhinella marina. The sequence continues at coordinate 24,987 of ONZH01004915.1, read as the reverse complement.
ATGGGGGCACAATACGCTGATCTGAGGTCTGATGGGGGCACATTCTGATGATTTGAGGTTTGATAGGGGCACATTCTGCTGATCTTAGGTCTAATGGGGACACAATACGCTGATCTGAGGTCTGATGGGGGCACAATACGATGATCTGAGGTCTGATGGCACATTAAGCCGATCTGAGGTCTGATGGGGGCACATTCTGTTAATCCGAGGTCTGATGGGGGCACATTCTGTTAATCTAAGGTCTGATAGGGGCACATTCTGCTTATCTTAGGTCTAATGGGGGCACATTCTGCTGATCTGAGGTCTGATGGCGGCACAATACGCTGATCTGAGGTCTGATGGCAGCACAATACGCTGATCTGAGGTCTGATGGCGGCACAATACGCGGATCTTAGGTCTGATGGCGGCACAATACGCTCATCTGAGGTCTGATGGGGCACAATACGCTGATCGGAGGTCTGATGGGGGCACATTAACCTGATCTGAGGTCTGATGGGGGCACATTAAGCTGATCTGAGGTCTTATGGGGGCACATTCTGCTGATCTGAGGTCTGATGGCGGAACAATATGCTGATCTGAGGTCTGATGGCGGAACAATACACTGATCTGAGGTCTGATGGCGGCACAATACGTTGATCTGAGATCTGATGGGGGCACAATACGCTGATCTGAGGTCTGATGGGGGCACATTAAGCTGATCTGAGGTCTGATGGGGGCACATTAAGCTGATATGAGGTCTGATGGGACACATTCTGATGATCTGAGGTCTGATGGGGGCATATTCTGATGATCTGGGGTCTGATGGGGGCACAATACGCTGATCTGAGGTCTGATGGGGGCATAATACGCTGATCTAAGGTCTGATGGGGGCAGGGGACTGTTAGTTTAGTGATGTAAAAACTGGGGACAGGTTTCCTTTAACATAGGATTCCCATTGTTTTTACTCCTATCACTCCTATATTTTACTGCATTATGTGATAGAGTATTTAGACTAGGGTATGTAGAAAGTCTATTGTACTGTACTTAGCATAGATGATCTAGCAGTTTATACAGTCATCTTTCTAATACAATATTATAACCACAACTAGTAGTAAGTGCCTGTGAAGTTGGAAACGTGCGTTTGGACGCCACTAAGTGGGGGGCCCACTCAAGTATGTTTCACACCCCCTGTGCTGAACTTCTAGCTACACCTCTGCTAATCACATTACCTCTCCGGTACAGCCGACTGGCAGGGAAGCGCTGCGTCTGCTTTAATTTACATCCGGCTGGCAGTGGCAGTGGATCGCAGGGGAGGCCAGCTTTCCTTCCTGGCTCCTCCCAGCTGCGCTTTCAACTATGACCTGACTGAGGAGAAAGTGCCAAGGTCCTCTGTGGGCAAGGTAAATGCCTGGAGGAGGGAGGTTTTTTATTTTTTTGTTATTAAAATACTGAACACGGGGGGAGGGTAGTATGATAAGACCCCCAAATCCTCATCAGACCCCCTCAAAATAACCCCCATACCCCCCCTCAGTGCTCACCTCACACATTAAAAATCAGGCACTCCATGATCAGATCTCCCCTATGTCAAATCCCCCCCCCCCCGTCACATGATCTCAGCATGGGGGGTGGGGTGTCATCTGAACATGGACTGACCGTCGTCTGAGCGTGGGCGGTCATCTGAGCATGAGGGTGTCATCTTAGCATGGGCAGTGATCTGAGCATGAGAGGGTCATCTGAGCATGGGCTGTGATCTGAGCATGAGGGGGGTTATCAGAGCATGAGGGGGTGATCTGAGCATGAGGGGGTGATGTGAGGAAGAGCGGTGATCTGAGGAAGAGCGGTTATCTGAGGAAGATCGATGATCTGAGCCTAGGGCGGTGATCTGAGCATGGGGCGTTGATCTGAGCATGAGGGTGGTCATCTGAGCATGGGGCGGTGATCTGAGCATGAGGGTGGTCATCTGAGCCTGTTCATTTTTGTGGCTACTGAGCTGTGCATGCTATGCAACATTGTTTAGGTCAGTGTTATTTGATTGGGGGGGGGCGCTTTTTTAATGTTCGCCTTGTTGGTAAAATTCCCTAGAAACTGCCCTGATCCGGTGTCATTTTTACTGCTGCTATTCAAGGCAACATTACCTGTGTTTCGTTTGCATTATAACGTTTCTGTATCCTATATACCTGACATCCGGGGTCATTTTTTCTGCCGCTAATCAAGGAGACATTACTTGTGTTGCGTGTTCATTATAACATTTCTGTATCCTATATACCTGACATTCGGTGTAATTTCTCTGCTCATACACTTAAAAAAAATCTGCGCTACTGTATTTGTGACAAACTTGCATATATACCATTTAATATGAGCAAGGAGAGCAGTAAGGGACAGGGAAGTGGACGTGCTGCTGATGGTGCACGCAGAGGCCATGGCTCTGGGCGCTGTGAAACTGTGCTTGTTGGCAAAGCACAAGAAACAAAGTCATCCAAAATTCCTAGCTTCATGTCACAGTTTTGCAAGAGACACCACTCTTGACGCCACACCAGTATGACCAGGTAGTCGGTTTGATTGCAGCAGATAATGCTTCCAGTCGGTTAAGCACCACCCTCTCTTCCAAAAAGTCCAGTCTCAGTAGCCAAGAGTCTGGTCAACCAAATCCTTACCCTGATCCTCCTTCCTCCCACCATGCAGAGTCTGGGCAAAAAAGTGATCCCACACTCGGATATTCCGAGGAGCTTTTTTCATCGTCGTTCCTTGATTTGGGCCTTTCGCCAAGCCCGCTTGAAGAGGGACATGAGGAGATGTTGTGCCCTTATTCCCAAACTCATCAGCATCTACAGTCTGAAGAAGATGACAGTGGGGTATGGCAATTAGTGTCTGGCGGGGTGCATGATGATGATAATGATGAGACACAGTTGCCAATAAGTCAAGTGCAATTAGTGCCTCAAGAGGTTGATGATGAGGATGAGACGCAGTTAAGTCAGGTTCTTGTTAGGTCACCATGTCAGGAGGAGGACCAGAGTGAGGAAGTGGAATAGGAGGTGGTGGACGATGAAATCGATGACCCAACCTGGGAAGGTGGCAAGCCGAGCAAGGACAGCAGTACAGAGGGGGAAGGAACTGTAGCACCACAAAAAGCTGGAAGAGGCAGTAGGGTGGCAAAAGGGAGAAGGCAGGCCATGCCAAACAGGCCCACAACTGTTCCCCGGAGCATCCCCTTGCGGCAATCTCCCTTGCCAAGGGGTAGGTGTTCCGCAGTCTGGCGCTTTTTTGAGGAAAGTGCTGATGATAAACGAATTGTAATTTGCAACCTGTGCCGTACCAAAATGAGCAGGGGAGTGAACACCAGCAACCTGACAACCACCAGCATGATCCGCCACATGGCAGCAAAGCACCCTAATAGGTGGGCCGAATGTCTGGGTCCACGATTGATGTCTGCAGGTCACACCACTGCCTCCTCTTCCCCTCTGTTATGTGCTGTCCAAGACGCAGGCCCAGATGCTTCCCGCCCTGCACCTGGACCTTCGCATGCACCATCAGCAAGCACTTCCACTTCAGTGTCCCAGCGCAGCGTTCAAATGTCCTTATCCCAGGCATTTTAATGCAAGCGCAAATACCCAGCCACCCACCCACAGGCCATAGCACTAAACGCGCAACTTTCCAAATTGCTGGCCCTGGAAATGTTGCCGTTTAGGCTGGTGGACACTGAAGCTTTTCGCAGCCTGATGGCGGTGGCTGTCCCTCGTTATGCAGTACCCAGCCGCCACTATTTTTCCCGGTGTGCCGTCCTCACCTTACACCAGCATGTGTCCCGAAACACAACCCGTGCCCTGACCAACGCAGTTACTGGGAAGGTCCACTTAACGATTGACACATGGACAAGTGCTTCTGGCCAGGGACGCTACATGTCCCTGACGGCACACTGGGTGAACGTTGTGGAGTCTGGGAGCGAGTCGTACCCTGGGATGGCACAGGTGCTACTGACTCCTTAGGTGACAAACAGCACGCCTCGCCGCAGAGCTGTGGCAGGGCATAAGGGACCAAGCTTAGCTGTGGCTCTCGCCACTCAACCTACAGCCATGCATGGTTGTGTCTGATAATGGCCACAACTTGGTGGTGGCTTTGGAGCTCGGCAAGCTCACACACATACCATGCCTGGCTCACGTCTTCAACTTAATGGTTCAGCGGTTTCTCAAAACCTACCCCAATTTGCCTGAGCTACTGGTGAAGGGCGCCGCCTGTGTGCCCATTTCCGAAAGTCACCAAGAGCGTCCGCTGGTCTGGAAACACTGCAGCAGCGCTTGCACTTGCCAGCTCACCAACTGCTATGCGACCTGAGCACGCGCTGGAACTCCACGTTCCACATGTTGGGCAGGCTTTGTGAGCAGCAGAAGGCAGTAGTGGAATACCAGCTGCAACACGGTCATCACCTTTCCAGGCAGCTTCCGCTCTTCACAAGCGACGAGTGGGTAATGATGTCTGACCGCTGTGAGGTTTTACGCAACTTTGATGAATTTACACAGATGGTGAGCAGTGATAATGCAATTATCAGCGTAACCATCCCACTTCTATGTCTACTAAGAAGCTCACTGCTCACAATAAAGGTGGACGCTCTGCATGTCGATCACCCATCACATAGGGTGATAGCCAGACCACCCTTGGTTCGTCTTCTCAGCGCAAATTGGAGGAGGAGGAGCAGGAGACGGTTGCTACCCCTACAGAGGGTAGTTCCCATAGTAGGTTTACACCATCTCTTCGGCGTGAATGGGGCGAAGATGAGGAAGAGGACGAGGAGATTGAAAGTCATCCTTCTGGTGAGGAGAGCGAAGCCTTGTCTGTTGGGACTCTGGCACACATGGCTGACTTCATGCTATGCTGCCTTTCCCGTGACCCTCGCGTTATACGCATTTTAGCCAACAACGACTACTGGTTGTTCACCCTTCTCGAACCCCGCTACAAAGAGAACTTCTCATCTCTTATTCTTCTGGTGGAGAGGACTAGCAAAGTGGTGCAATACCAGACGGCCCTTGTTAAAAAATTGCTCCAAAGATTTCCAGCTGACAACGCTGGCGGCAGAGTACGTAGTTCCTTGGGCACCTGAGGAGGGGAGACGAGGGGAACACACAGTTCCAACAAAGGCAGGGCGACACTCTCCAAGGCCTGGGACAGTTTCATGACACCCTGCCAGCACCCTCACCCTGATGAGCGGCCTAGTGTCACAAGGAGGGAAAAGTTTTGGAAGATGGTGAAGGAGTACCTAGCTGACCGTGTCAACGTCCTCAGCGATCCCTCTGTGCCTTATAATTATTGGGTGTCTAAGCTGGACACATGGCACGAACTGGCGCTCTACGCCTTGAAGGTGCTGGCCTGCCCTGCCGCCAGCGCTTTGTCAGAGCGGGTATTTAGTGCCTCTGGGGGCATAATAACTGATAAACGCATTTGCCTGTCAACTGAAAATGCTGACAGGTTGACGCTTATCAAAATGAACAAGGCCTGGATTGCCCTTGACTTCTCTACTCCACCAGAGGAAAGCGGCTTAACATGAAGGAACTTTAAATGTAGCTTTTAGGGTGTATTGAATACACTGTATTCCCATGTACCCCTTCCTCTTCTCGTCCTCTTCCTCCTCATCCTCCATCATATGAAACTGGTTATTAGGCTGCCCTCGACGTTCACCAGCAGGCCCTCAACACTAATTATTAAGACGGTCACCAGCAGGCCTTCACCACTAATTTTTAAGATGGTCACCAGCAGAACCTCACCCATAATTTTTAGACGGTCAGCTCAGCAGCAGCACCTCAACCATAATTTGTTAGACCGTCAACTCAGCAGCAGCATGTCACCCATAATGTTTTCGATGGTCAGCTCAGCAGCAGGACCTCAACCATAATTTTTTAAGACGGTCAGCTCAGCAGCAACACGTCACCCATAATATTTTCGATGGTCAGCTCAGCAGCAGGACCTCAACCATAATTTTTTAGATGGTCAGCTAAGCAGCAGGAGCTCACCCATAATTTTTTAGATGGTCAGCTCAGCAGCAGCACCTCACCCAAAATTTTTTAGAAGGTCAGCTCAGCAGCAGCACGTCACCCATAATGTTTTAGAGGGTCAGCACAGCAGCAGACCCTCACCCCTAATGTTTTTGAGTGTCAGCAGAAGGCCATCAATCTGAATTTTTTAAGGGTGTGTCTGATGCACTCCTTTATGTGTAATAAAGGGTGTATTGGAGTACATAATTTTTGGCAGCCCTTTCACTTTGTGCATAGGCTTTATGAGTGTCAAAACATGAACAATTGTACCACAATGTGAATGAGGCCCTCCTTTATGTGATATACCGGTTGTATCAGAGTGCCTCTTCCTTGTAATTTTTGGCAGCACTTGCGCTTTATGTACAAGTAAATATATTTTTGCTAACAATATCTCCTCTAAAATCAATGTTATCTTCGGTTTTGGGGGTATTCTTGTCATTCCGTAAAATTGGCATAATACTCGGACAACATTGTTCCCAGCAGCGACTTTGGAGTCCAAGATGCATCCAGACATCCTCCCCATGCTGTTCCCAAACCATTTCAGTGTGTTTCCACCATTTTCTGACCTTTCCCTATGAACCAGACACCCTCCCCTCTTCAGAGCAGGGGGTGCCTGGTTTAGTGCTCGGGTTCTCCCATTGCCTCTCATTGTGCTCGGGTGCTCGGTCGAGAACTCGAGTACCGCCTAGTGTTCGACCCGAGCACCCAAGCACTACGGTGCTAGATCAACACTAGTGCTGACCATATCCCTGAGAATGTGCCCACATTTCAGCCATTGTTACATAGCAAGGAACTCCCTCCTGGACTTGCAGCAACAGAACGGTCTGCCATTATTGCAGTGCTTGATCCCTGGCATTCCAACTCAACAGAATTCCACCTTGCATATGCTGAAGCATTTGTATGAGCAGTATAAAGCGAGGAATGATGTCATCATGCACCAGACCAAAAAACTGGTGTTGTTTTGGAGTCAGGCAGTGACAATTCATCAGTGACTCGTGTCGCATACTCAGGCCCTTCAAAGAGGCCACTAGGTTTGTCAGTAGGAACAACTGTTGCATCACCAATGTCATTTCCCTATTATTTAACTCAGAGCAGATGCTCATGCTGATGCATCTTGCTGGCCACCCTGTAGTTTTTGGGAACTGAGCACTGGACTAAGAGAAGTTGGTGGTGGAGGAGCAGGAGGCTGATGATAGTAATGACAATGACACCTGCCATGACTACCAATCATCACAGTGTGGGGTGAAACCAGAAAGAACTGGGTCCTCCACCAAGCTGATGAGCATGGCAAGTTATATGCTCGCTTGCTTATGTACTGACAGGCATATGAAGTAATATGATGATTACTGGATAGTCATGCTTTTAGACCCACGCTATTAAAGTAAATTGGGTCAATTTCTGTTACTGAAAGGGAGGCCAAGTTGCGTGATTAAACTGTGTACACAGCTTGCCACAGCTTTTGACGAGTAGATGCCTTCCGCCCACGTGTCTGACCAGGAAGCCTCTTTCCAATCCCCTCCAAATCACCCACTTACCATTGTCTCCACTACCACAAGCAGCAGCCATCAGTTCAGTATTATCATCATGATGAAGTAGTTGTTTCATGTGCTGCACTAGAATGACGCAAATCAGCGAACAGAGACGTACTACCTTAACAACTAGGTTGTGGTCTTTCTCCAGCACATACCATGTTCCCTGATTACATTGACTTCTGGGCTGGCAGAATGGCACATTGGATGGATCTCACTCAGTTGACTCTCCCTGTAGTGTTTTGACAAGTCTCCAGTGTCATCTCAGAGACAGCTTTCAGTGTGACAGGGGTCATCATGACACACAAACGGACAAAGTGTACAAAACATCACTTTTATCACAATGGCATGGATCCATAAGGATTTTCAGATTCTTCCAGGGCCAATGAATAGATCTGCCATTTCTGACAGTGACTATTTTTTATGACCCCATCACTCCACTGTCACTCCTGTGACCAAGCATGTATCTGCTAGGGGCCAGACTACCTCAAAGCACTCAGTCTGTGCACACCACACACTCAGGCTTCAAAATGAGTATAGATCACCGCCAAACATGTACAGACAGCACAGTACCCTGTGCTGGACCAGAGGACAGGGAGACCGAAAGCCGGACTGCCCTGCCTAAAACTGGACCTCTGGCCAACCTAGTCCCTGTGTGTGTCTGTCTCTGTGTGTGTGTCAGTCCCTGTGTATGTGTTTGTCCCTGTGTGTGTATGTCCCTATGTGTGTGCCTGTCCCTGTGTCTGTCCCTTTGTGTGTATGTCCCTGTGTGTGTCACCATCACCATGACCACAGTGTTCCTATGTCTTGACACAGCTGCATCAGGACATTCTGTGCAGGGCAAGAAGAGGAGGCAGCGCCGCCAGCATGGTGTCCCGTGGGAGAGGCACAGGGAGGCACACTAAGGAAATAGGTAACACTATCACATGATCTACACTAGTGTTATCTGTGGTTTTACAAAGGACTTCAGGTAACACTACCACATTATCAGCATTAGTGTTATCTGTGGTTTTACAAAGGACTGCAGGTAACACTATTAGATTTTCTGTACTCAGATAGCCATCACAGTGTTATCTGTGCTGTTACATAGGACTGCAGGGGACATCTACTATATTATCTGTACTTGTACGATCCCCAGATCTGGCAGGACAGTCTCCGAATTTGGTGGTTACTTGGCTTTCATACTATTTTTTAATGGGATGGGGCTAGAGATGAGCGAATCATCCAAAATTAGTGTGGCGAAGCTGCGTACAAATCATACGTTATTATGTGGTGTTTTGCAAACATTCGCACACTAATAACGAACGTACAGTTGTTAAAGGTGCGCAACTTATGTGAACACGTACGCATGAGCGTACAAATTGCGTACGAAAATTACGGGCTTTGCTGGAGCGGAATGGTGGAGCAGGAGGAAAGCTCTGAGTCTGACCTCTGGCTACATGATACTGTATCAGCAGATGACAGCAGATCATCCGGCTGTGATTGCGATGAATGTGCCATCCACTCCACTACCTCATCCACTTTCTCCTCCACTAAAATTTTGCGCCTTGGTGGGTTAGCCTGGTGGAACAGTGGCCAACTCTTACGAATTCTACAAGTAGAAGCTCCAGCTACAGGTCCTTTGGAACTGCTGCCCTGTGCCACCTTCTCCTTTTTTTTTAAAGCTCGAGGTCTGGCTGGAACCCTTTTTCTTTTCATGCCAGACATTTGTCTCTCTCCCTGTCTCTCTCCCTATCTCTCTCCCTGCCTCATTAATTACTAGCCCTGCACTGGCCCTGCAGTATCCCTGCAGTATCCCTGATATGTGTAATATGAATTCCCATAACAATTACACCCCAATTTTAACAAAACAGTTCTCTGTCTCTCAGAACTTCACAGACAGTGCTTCTGCTCGTCTCAGCAGTCGCAGCACAACTGATGCATCACTGGCTTATTGAGCCTGAGCCAATCATAGCAAGCCCTTCCCATTAGGTCTGGTGACCTCTTTCTTCCCGGGCTTTTTGGCGCACGAATTACGAACAGTAAAAGTTTGCTAATTAACTGAATTCGTACACATCAGTGTATAAAGTAACTTATACATAACATTAGCGTACAATTTTTAGGACAAGTATGTAGCGAATGCATAGAAAGCTTTAAGAACATTTTTTAATCTAACGAAGCGAATCTCAAAAAATCCGGATTCGCTTTGCAGTGGAAAATTCCCAAGATTTGTATCGAATCTACGAAGCGACAAATAGATTCACTTATCTCTAGATGGGGCGCCATTTAAATTTTTGCCTCAGACAGCAGAAGAGCTAGAATCAGCCCTGTACACTCAAGTACTATCGGTATGAAAAGGACAACATAGTGTTCCAGCAGGACAATGACCCAAAACATACTTCAAGATTGGCGAATAAATGATTCAATGACAAGGAAGTAGAGGTGTAGGATTGGCCCTCAGAGTCCACAGACCTCAACCCAGTTGAACACTTGAGGTTAGAGTTGAAGAAAAAGCTGTATTTGTACCAACCTTGGGAACTTGTAGAAGAGACCTGGGAACAGATTGCAGTTGAGACATGATTGAGTCTGATTGAGAGCATGCCCTGAAGGATTCAGGCAGTGTTGAAATCCAAAGGTGGATTTACAAAATACTAACAAAAATATAAAAAATGTACATTTTGAATTTTAGGAGCAAACCAGTAACAGTGAAGTTGCATGCCAAGAATCTGCATAACTAATCATATGCTAAATAGTTACAAGTTCAATTTATGTATGAACTAGCCATGATGATTGTCTATAAAAGATGGTAGTCTCACGTCTGAAGCTGTAGTGGATGGTGAGATATGGAGCTTAAAAGTCAGAGCTCCAACTATTGCTAAGAAATATAATGTGTTTAAGACTAGCATTGGGCAAATTGAAAGAAAACAAACTGACTTTGATCTGAATTTGAGGAAAAATTTGATTCAACATGAAGTAATGAATCTATTTTTCCTGAAATGTTGGTAAAAAAAAAACAAAAATACATACTCAACTCATCCATTTGAAAGCGGAGAGGCTGTCACAACCATTTTGATTGAAGATACCATGCAAAATTTTGCGTGCAGTGACAGGGCGCGGTGACGTAATTAGTTATGTCATTCCCACACCCAGCCAGCATGATGACGTCATCACGTCATCGTACAAGATTTTTGTCACGGGGGAGACAAGGGAAGGTGCGCCCTGTACTGAATACCCCCCCGTTCTCTCCCTGCCTGCTTGCCTCAGTCGGCCCTAGGCGGCCGCGGACAACCACGGTGACGGTCCCTGCTCTGTATAAGTGCACAGGGAGGAACAGGGAACAATAGGAGAGACAAACACAGACGAAACAAACACAAAATCAGGATAGTCAGCAAGCCGGGTCATACACAGGAGATAACGTCAATACCGGGGGTGAAGCAAAGAGAGGTCGAAGTCCAAGTCCAAGGTCAGGGTCAAAACAGCAATCAAACACAAGGTCGCACAAGCACTGATCAAAGTAGTAACGCTAATCACAGGCGATTAGGGAGGACAACTAGTGGCTTTAAATAGCCCTCCACTGGGTCATGTGACGGGGCCAGCATCACATGACCTCATTTGCATACCGAGCGCTGGCCAAACGTGACCAGCACTCAAATATGCACCAAATTTGGTCATGTGGCGTGGCCAGCGCCACATGACCCAAAACCAGGTATATAATAAATGTTCTGAGCGCTGGTTGCCCAGACCAGCGCTCAGATGTCCCCGCCTGCTCGTTACTAGGGGGGCGGGGAGGACGCCGGACGCGCTGTATCAGTGCGCATGCCGGACCCTCTCCTGTGAGTGTTGTCATGGAGACGAGGACGCATCCTGCGTCCTCGCTCCGGCGCACTCCTGGGAGACCGGCGGCACGGCAGAGGGGAAGCGCGCCGCCGGCTCCCCGTTACAATTTTTCCCTGTGTCTTCAATCAACATGTCTGCGACGGTCTCTCCATGAGCAAATGGATTAGGTGACTATGTTTTTTTTGTTAACCTGATTAACCCTAAAAGGCCCCAATTGTAGCATCAGATGCCACGATCATCGTTCCCCATCATTGCACCAGCTACATACAAAGAATTACGCTTTCTAACACAGTAATTCATTACAAATCAAATTTCTTTGTGAAATTCAGCGAAACAACCAAAACAAATTTTTCATAACTTCCTTCATCACTATTTAAAATCAAAGAATTTAAGAGTGTATATTCAAGTTCTCTAAATTTAATGTAGCTGTTCAAAATCCTAATAAAAATTTTTAATAAATGATTCATAATAGCATCTGAAAATAAACAATTCATAATAGCATCTGAAAATTAAAAGCCGTTTCTCTGCCCTCTAATGTTATGTCTGTTTTTTCTCCCAGGATGCTAACAAATAAAGTGATTCCCTTCTGGTATGGGATTCCGAGTTCTCCCTTCTGCTTTGATAATTGCATCACTCTTTCACTGTTTTGTTTGGGGATTTGGAAAATTATGACAAGTTTACTTAATTATTGTGCAGAAAATGATAAAGATTAAAATTTACCCGGCATATAATTCATCACAGTGTGGAAAATTAATCACTGAAGTTGGATAAAAGATTTACTCTAGAATATAAGAACTGCATTTTACAAGTCTGCAGTAATTTATAAAAGTAATTGATAACGTTATCCTTACTTACATTATGTGAAAACTTGTTGCTGAACAATTTGGCCCTGATTTATCAAGGCTAGCTTATGCTATGTCAGCCTTAATAGGGCCTGTGATGCCGGAGAAGGCAAGTAATTTATGATGAGGTGCAGGCCTCGCCACAAATTACCTGCCTCCTCTGGCTCTCCATGTACTGGAATGAAATCTACAGTAGCTCGGAGCTGGCATAGATTTCAGTCATTATTTAAGCCAGTTTCTGATATAAATAATAATGAATTTGCTGGGGCCCCCACCTTGCAAAGCCCTCGCTCTGCCCTCACCAACTCCACAAAAATAGGGTTTTGCCATAAAAAGCAGATTATTACTAGAAAAGTCGTAAATGAAAAGTCGTAAATATGGTGGATTTGTGTCTTTTCTATGGCAAAAAGAGGCGTAAAGGTGTCACGCACTGAGAGGGACAATGTGAGAGGGATACTCCACACCAAATATAGGAGGGAAAGGAAAAGGAAATAGGGCCTAAACACTAGGGAAGGAAAATGGACACCATCTAGTGAAATCCCAAACCACAGCCCTGACTGACTATCAGTATGAACAGACCCCAAAGGTAGGTGAGTTCATACACAGGAATACCTAAAGTCCTATCTTATCCTAAAGGACCCTGGTACTAATGACAGGAAAGACACAGTCCATTGCTCCAAAGGAAGGATGAATGGGGGTTTCCCTGAGGCCTGATACAAAACGACTAGGAAATGCAACAAGCAGAAAAAGCAAAATAAGAAACAAAAGGGAAAGGTAACACTTAACTTCCAAGAAGCTATGGCAGCAATAGCAACACCCCCAATAGCAACACCTGGAAGCTAAGGGTATGGCCAGTACCAGAAAGAACGCAGACGCCTATTGATCCACAAGGTAAACATGTCAAATCAAACCACGTGTTACCAGTCTCAAAGATCACCTGCCACTCACTGTTGTAGAGACGTCTGTGTGTCTTGGTATGTCTGTGACAAAAGGGATAGATGAATTTCTCCCTTCAAATACAGTGGCTATATTCTTTTTATTTTTTCACCAAAAACATTTCCTGAAGTCAAACGTGATCTGAAAAACTATATCCATGATTTGTCTTAATCTTTGAAGAACTATCACTCAATTCAACTATTTCTAGATAATGCTAAATATTACTATGACCATTTATAAATAAACAGACTAGGGCAACAATTTACCTGTGACTGTAAATGTGAACTCTAGCATCAGGCCTCAATTATCTGTTTCTGTTAATTCTATTTCCACATGGTTAGCATAAAATATTTTTTGGGATTGTTTAATTTTATTTAATAAAGTCAGCATATAGTTGATTAGTACATCAACAGACAGGCTAGAGCAACAACTTACCTGTGAGTGTTAATGTGAAAATAAGCATCAGGCCTGGCCCTAAATCATCTGTTTTTGTTTATTTTATATCCCCACGGGATTGTTCAATTTAATGAAACCAGCATATATACATATATTACTGCAACAATACAGGGTAACACAGGGTAACACACAAAAGTATATGTGAGAGATAACAAAGTTATCTACCATTATTTCTGTTTTCCTACATTTCCAATGATTTATTTATTTTTTTTTTTTTTTTTGGGGGGGGGGGGGTTATTATATTCCAATACTCTATGGCAGATAGTCAAGAGTCTCCCTATTGATGAATTGTGTGAGAGCTGTCACTGTTTGGGCTGGAAGAGGTTGGGGAAAAGGCTGGGGGCCCAATGCATACTTATGTTGATGGTGGTGGTAATAGTGGCACTTGTACACAAGGTAGTGGGGGCAGCTACAGTGGCAGGGGAAAACACAGAACAGTGGAGGGGGCCCAGGAGCCCACCATGATATCTCACAGTGGGATAAAAAGGCAAAAGGAGGGTTAGGATTCCGATGATGATTGTGTGCTGGACAGGACCTGGGAATCAGATCAGGGTGCTGAGGAGGAGGCACCATCAGTGGAGAAGGGTGATAGTGGCAGCAATAAAGAGCAAACAAGTGCCTTCTAAAGAACAGCCAGGGCCACGTTTGCTTCAGGATCTGGTGCTGACGCTGTGTTAGGCGAAAAATGTGCCAGAGCTAAGCCCAGCTTGGCTGTCTGTAATGGTGCATTTTTTCAACAAGGCTGGCACTCAAAACCACAGCAGTGTGCAAGGATTAAAATTAGCCTTGGCCATTCAAACACAATTATAGATACCAGAAGTGCATCGAATCACATTGGTCAGCATCACCGAGTCTTTTGGGAAAATAAAACTGGCTAGCATTCCCAATCAAAACAAGTCTATCCCCTCCTGGTCCTCTTTGTGACAGTCAATACACGTACCCAAGCAATATGGAATATTTGTCATCACTGTCTTCTTCTCCTGCTTAGACTCCTCCTTGTTCTCTGGTCCTTCATAAGACAACTACAGAACATTTGGCCATGAAAAAACTTTTCTCCAACAGCAATTAGCTTGTTTACAAGGTGAATCCCCACCTGGCCATATTGCTGGCGGTGCAGTCAATGTAGTACCATTGTAGTAGAGCCTTGTACTCTCACGTGGAGGAGAGTGCAGGCAACTCCTTGTGGTGAATACCTGGAGCAGTTGTTATGGGGAGGGACAGTACATGTCTTTCATGGTTCACTAGGTCAATTTTTGTTGCGGTAGTGGAAAGGCAGCACCCCAGCAACTTGGCCAGGTCTTTTTGACCCCACCATATCATGGGGCTGGCTCCCACAGCAGACACTTATCTTCATCTTTCACCTCCTCCTCCATGGACAAGTACCCGGCCCTAACAACAGCAGGGAACAGCGTTGCTTGCACTACCCCTCCTTCCTATCAGATGTGTCAAGTCAAGCATTGTCACGCCATGTTGGAATTGATCGGCCTGGGCAACAGTAACCACACCGGTGAGCAGTTGTAGCTAAAGTACATCCAACAGCAAACATCCCACTGGCTGTCACCCCACTGAATTCAACTGGGCAAGGTGGTCAGCGACAATGGGCACAACATCTTGGCTGTCTTGAACCTGGGGGAAATAACATATTTTAAAAAAAATTTCCTGGCTTGTGCAAAGTGCTGGCAATGTCCAGGAGACTGTACTTCTTTTTAGCCATTCTCACATGATGAGGAACACTCTCCTGGACTTGCAGCATCTGCAGTGCACTGCAGCTACACGATTAATCTGCCATGTTC
The DNA here is from genome assembly GCA_900303285.1 of Rhinella marina. NCBI lineage: Eukaryota > Metazoa > Chordata > Amphibia > Anura > Bufonidae > Rhinella > Rhinella marina. Next base: position 9,616 of record ONZH01004915.1, on the reverse strand, counting down.
CAACTCGCTGGAATACAACATTGCACGTGCTCGAGTGTCTGTATGAGCAACAGAAAACCGTGAACGATTTTCTCATGCACCAGACTACCTCAGCAGGGGGAATGTGTTGTTTCCCAGTCGGGCAGTGACAACTCATGTTGTTTATGCTGCAGTTGTCCCTCACCCCCTCATATATATTTTTAAAGAGGCGCTGACCCTCATGCAATAGGTGGAGGAAGAACAGCTGACACATCTTGCTGTCTGCACTGTAGCTGTTGGAGACCCACAATGAGAAACTACCATGGAGAAGGTGGAGAAGGTGCTGCCATTTGAGGAGGAGGAAGAGAAGTTGGAGTTGACGGAGAAAGAGGATGATCACAGTGATACCAACCATGACACCCAATCGTCTTAGTTGGGCGCGGAGGAGGAAAGAACTGGGTCCTCTGGCACGCTGGCCAGAATGGCGACCTGTAGACTTGCTTGATTACATAGTGAGTGGCGGTTCAGTGACATCAAGCACTCATCAAATCTGACATCCGGCAGATTACCGGATAGCCAAGCTTTTAGGCACTCAATATGAAGGCAAAATAATGGAATTTTTTCCTCTCACAGAAAAAGGGATTACAGAAAATTATGTTATTACCAGGAAACACTGTGTATGCAGCTTTCTGTAGTTTGTAGTGAGTAGACACCTACCACCAGTGTGTTGAAAGGGAAGCCCTTGTCCGCCCCTCGCAGAGTCACCCCGCTCCCACCGTCATGTCTCCTCTACATAATAGAGCAGTTTTTCCACGTGCCGCTCCAGATTAAGGGTTGCCAAGAGGACAGCTCCCATCTGAATGCCCGGGTTCATGCCTACCTTTACTTTGGCCAGTCTCTGGCATATACTCTGTTCCCTGACCCCCTGGATTTCTGGGCAGGCAGATGGCAACAGTGGTCCAAACTGGCACATCATACTGCCTTTCTTCTTTCTTGCCCAGCTTCCAGTGTCATATCAGAGAGGGTTTTCAACACTGCAGGTGGTGTGGTGACACCAAAATGGATTAATGTAACCTCCATGTTCAAATTATCACTTTTGTCTAAATGAACCAAGCCTGGATTGTGGAGCATCTTCACTCTCCTCCCGCTGAGGCTGATGAATAGATATGGCATTGCTGGCAGTGCCATTCTTGGCAATGTTGCTGCCTGCCTGCCCGCCTCTTACTGCTGCGGCCTGACAACCATCATGTTCTGCACAGCTGTTGCCTCCATCATGCTATCACCACTGTCATGCCACTTGTGTTGCCTGACAACTATCATCTTCTGCAACCATCATGCTGCTGCCTTCCTGCCAACATATTATAAGGCTGTTGGTGCCACTGTGGCTGCTTCTCTCTGTTATTCCCCTACTGCCACAACTAGAGATGAGCAAATTGTTTTTACATTTTTTTTATTTCATCTGAATTTTTTTGTGACAAAGCACATTAATCACTTCATACTTCACTTATTAGTCAGTTACGGGGCTAAAATAGACCAAATAACTTAAGCGTGAACTTATCCTTACAGGTCAATGTTAGTGTCAGGTATAAAGAATCGTGCAGTGGCCAAAGACTGTACTATAGAGTGAAAGAGCGCATTCCTTTTACACCGTCAGATGATTACACATAGATTTCTACAGAACCTGTTATGTTACATACTGATTTAAGGAGTGGCCCATAATAAAGTGGAGGTTGACATCACAGTTTATTTTGCTCTTCTTCTGATCCGTCATAAGAACATCTCCCAAAAATCTAATCCTGTCTTTATCCGCCTTCACATGGTCAGTATTTGGTCAGTAATCCCTCAGTATTGTTAAGGCCAAAAAAACAGGAGTGGATACTGTCACGGGGGAGACAAGGGAAAGTGTGCCCTGTACTGAAACCCACCTCTTTCCCTACCTACTTACAGTTGGAGCCCTAAGCGGCAACACCGTAACTTGGCGGCGTTCCCTATACTGCGTAAGTGCACAGGGAGGGAAAGGGATACACAGGGAGAGACCAAACACAGACAGTACAAACACAATAACAGAATGGTAAACTAGCCGGGTCAAATACAGGAGGTCACATCACATACAAAGGGTCAAGCAAAGAATAGTCAAAGTCCGAGTCCAAAATCCGAAATACCAAAATATCCAATACAGCAAGGTCACACACAGCACTGATCAAAGGGAGAAGACTAATCACAGGCACTGAATGAGGAAGTTGCCATCTTTAAATAGCCCGCCCAGGATCATGTGATGTGGCCAGCATCACATGACCTGAGGCGGAGCAAGCTGTCAAAACAATATGTAAAGTAGCCATGTGGTGTGATCAGCACCACATGGCTAAACCCAAACAGAGAATTAACTGATGAAGTGCTGGCTGACCAGACCAGCACTTCAATTCCCTACTGCTCGTCTCTAGGGGGGGCGGAGAGGTCCGGCGACGTCGGCCTCCCATGACAGGCACTGCATGAGGGAAGCGCGCCGCCTGCTTCCCATGACAGATACAAAACAGAGATGACATGTGATTGGAATATCTTCTATGTTTTGTACCCACTCTTGCTTTTGGCTTCCAAATCATGATCATATCCTGATGGAAAATAGGGAAGGTGTGATAGAGGCCTTACGGATGCCCCAAAGAGAGGATCCATTGTGTTTTTCATTTTTCTGTCATTCAGACATCAGAAGAACTGTAAAATAATTGGTTATGTCAACAAGGCCAAACAGGGACTCTAGTGGCCCCATCACAGAGTTGGGAGGGTGGCAACGACATGAGGAGTCAACACAATGACACAGTCACAGAGTGGTGAGGGTGGCAACCGCATGAGACGTCAACACAGTGGCCCAGTCACAGCCATCAGCTCTCTGAAAGGTGCAGAGTCCACCACATGGAAAGAGAGGGACTGTAGTACTAGCAACTTGGCCAAAAGCATGTTCAGCTTCTGAGCCGTTGGATGAGTGCATGAATACTGTTGTCTTTTTGCTATCGCTTCGGTGAGTGATTGCTGACAAAACTAGTGACTAGGAGGAGCAGGAGTCTAGTAGATGATGGGAAGGAAACATAGCTCCCTTCTGCTGAGGTGGTGGAGCTGCTGGAGAAGGGTGAGGGCCACTAGGAGATGCAGCAGTTGCTGCATCAGGCTGTACCACTACATTAGTGCCATGGTTTTCCCAGGTGACGCTGCGTGTGTTGACGACGGGAAATGGTGCCAACATTGGCACCCTGGCCACACATCACCTTCAGCTCACAGATTCTACAAATGGCCACACTACTTGATGAAAATTCCCACACTGGGGAGTATGGCATTTTTCCCCCGCCACTCTGTGCTGAAAGCCTACTGATGTTGCCTCCGTGAACCTATGAACCACTAGTTCTATCTTTACAGGTAGGCTCCTGAGTAGCAGACGATCCACCTCAGGCACATTTGTCTCCAGCCTTCACACTGCTGCCACCCTGCTGACTCATGGCCATGCTATCACCCTGCTAGCTCAGCTGCTGTCTCATGCACAAGGTGCCACCCTCATCCTCTGATGTTGATGATGATGAAGCCCCTCTTCACCCGGCTGCTACATTTGATCAGCTACATCATCATCCACTATTGTCTGCACATCACTGATGTCACCTTCACCAATCTCAGGGCCACGTGCCAGACTATTAGCAACACCTGCTCCCACATGACTCTCATCAACGCTATTCACCTGGCTAACCGAGGAAGCAGCTGATATTTCCTCCACATCTTGGCTGAACAGTAGCTGTTAACTCTTCTCAATAAGCTCGTCCTTGCTGAAAGGCAGAATAGAGCGGACGGCATACAATACTTCCTGATCAGAAGGAACAGAAAATGAAAGAGGTAGGTTCAAGACAGGTGGAGGCACAGAGCTTGTTCCTGGTCCATGCCAACTAAGCATGGTGTCAGAGGAACCTAGTGACTCCTGACTGGGGGTGTCTGATGTCACTTGATATGATGTTGAAGACCGAGTCAGCCATTCAAGGACAGCTGGGTTGCTGGATGACACTGGCAGCTCAGGCCTGTCACTGCTACTGCTGCTGCCACCCACCCGTCTTCTACTGCTACAGTTCCAGAAGCATTTTTGCCATTGCCCATTCCCTTAGAAGGGCCTGGCACCTGTTTGTCGGAAATATTGTATCTTAACAGTAATTGTAAGGGTAACCCAAAATTTGTAGTATCATGCCACAATTTGACCCCATTTACAAAATTAATGATTAACAGATTTACTTATGTAAAAGAACTTAAACACCCTAAAATCAGGCCTCAATTTCACCCCAGAATCAAGGATAAATTGATGCCCTTTAGAGATGAGCGAAGCAATTCATCGATTCGTTGATTCGTATCGAATCTTGGGATTTTTCAGCTGCGAAGCGAATCCGAATATTAGGTGATTCGCTTCGCTTTTGTACACATCGCTACATAGTTTGTCCGCTAAATTATATGCTATTCTGCATATAATTTAGTTACTCTATACGGTGTTGCGTAGACTCCTCCCTGGTAGTTACTCTACACGCTGTTGCGTATGAATTCTATTCAGCGATGCAGACTCCTCCCTGGTAGTTCCGCCCACTTCTCCTGCTTGCGAGGAAGATGTGGCAAGTCAGCAGAGTAAGATGGTGGCGAGACAGCGAGGTCCTGACTGGGGAAGCATGTTGTGGGCAGACGACCCCTATGAGGAGAAGGAACCGGAGGAGATCTATCTCTCACAACTCAACAGGAAGTCGGATGAGGTGCCTGCTGAGGTGGTGACTCCACTGGATGACAAGGCGGAGGCGGCAGGAGTTCCTGCTCCAACGCCCAGACCCTCTGGGAATATAAAAAGCTGGTGGAGGAGTGGGTTGTTCAGGTGTTGGAGCACCCACGGTCCGGTGACCCTAAGCTGGAGCGCCGAAGGGAAACCGTTATTTGGTTCAACGTGGAGCGGGGAGTCGGTTTCATCGGCGATGAGGGGACGGCGGAGGAATTATATGTTAACCGCCGTTCGGTTAAGCGGCTGTATCTTCCGCCCGTACGCCACAATCTCTACGCAGGGGATTACGTGGAGTATACCCCCATGAAGAGCCTCCAAGGCCCCTTTGCTACTGGGGTGAAAATCTTAAAGCGACCACCTACTCCTGCAGCGCCCCCGGTGAGGAGGCCCAGGCCGCAGAAGAGGCTTGTGACCTTGAGACCTTGAGATTTAAAGAGAAATCCCAAGGTCAGGATCAGCCGGAACCCCTGATTCCTGATTTGCCGCCACCGCCACCGATACCACCGATCCTTCATGTGGGACAGATGACCACGAACACTTTTGTGTACCATCCAACTGTGGTACAGTACCACTACCAACTGCCATGCCCATGGCAGTTGCAGGCCGCACAGCCCTCCGCTCGTGGAAGACTGTTACCGTTACAGCCGGAGATTCTGTCACCTGGTATGCCGGCAGGAGGATCTGGCCACTACAGAGTGATGGGCAGGGCCAAAGTTACCACTGCCTTTGCCAGTGTGACAGCCCAGTCACCAAGAAGACCATCCTTGAGAGGTAGGCGGGGGTCTGCTGCCGCAGACAGGGCCGCTTTCATGATGAGGCAGGAGCGCCCTCTCATGTCCTTTAGCTCCAGCAGCAGTGAGGAGGACCTGCTGGCCTTTAAGTAATTCCAGCAGTTTTTATGGGAGCCACAACATGGACTTATCCTGAAGGAAGGGCACTAGTTGGCCCTTGTTTTTAGTTTTGTTGCCCCGATGGCCATGGCCATGGATTGTTAGGACTCCCCCCATTAAAAAAAAAGTTTTTTTATCCAAGTTGAGCATACGTGCGCCTCATCCCTTTTTTCCACCTTTTCAGGTTATTTGGGGAGCCCCTCGAAAGAGGGTTTTTTAAAGGGAACCTTTGCTGCTATTTTTTTACCCATTTGGATTACAATTTTGCCTATGTGGATTACAAATTGCGACTGAGTTTGGGACTCTGCTCCAGTTCTATGACAAGCATCAGAAGAAAAGAGACTTAAACATGTCCATGAGCATACTAGGTAGGTGATATTTAAAATGTTTATATTATACTTATAATAATGTATTTGCACTATTTACCATATATGTGTCTCGAATATTCACTCTGCCTCTGAGGAGTGCACGCCGCGGCCTCTCCTCGTACGTGCCTGCGTATTACGTAATCGCTTAGGCAATATAGTACGCTGAGATTCGTAAGCTATTTGTACGCTCATGCGTACGTCTTTTAAGAAGTTGCGTACATTTTGTAAATGAACGATCGTTATTAGTGAGCGAATGTTCGCTAATAGCACATAATAACGTATATTTTGCACGCAAATACAACTAATCTATTCGTCGAATACACAAATTTTAGGAAAAGTTCGGCGAATGTTCGGCGAATAATTTTTTCAATGATTCGCTCATCTCTGATGCCCTTATATATAAAAGAATGTAAGAACCACCAAAATGTGTAGTATCAGGTCGTAATTCCAACCCAATTAACCTATTAAGAAATAATAGATTAAATGTAAATGTAGAACTCGAACACCCCAAAATCTGTACTATCAGACCACAATTTCACCCCAGAATCAAGGATGAATGGATGCACTTATATATATCTAATGGAAGGTAAGAGCCCTAAAATTTGTAGTATCAGGCCGCAATTTCACCCCAATTACACAATTAAGGATTAATGGATTTACTTATGTAAAAAAGAACGTGAACACCCCAAAATTTGTAGTATTAGACCGCAATTTCCCCCCAATTATACAATTAAGGAGGATTGAATCATGTATAAAATAACGTGATGACCCTAAAATCTGTAGTATCAGATAGTAATTTTACCCCAATAACACATTCAAGGATTAATGGAATTACTTATGTATGAAAGAATGCAAACAACCTAAAATAAGTAGTATTATTACACTTTTTTAAACCAATTAGTGCAGCAAGGTGTAATAGAATAGCTCTTATTAGCCAGGCTTTACAGTTTTCAATTGTCCCCCTGCTCCCTTCCCTATAGTGTGGATAATGCCTCCCCATTATATCCCTACATTATGAATAATCTCTCCCTGAACTGCTCAATAGTAATATTTTGTGAATGAAGTCTTTGCTAATCACTGTTCCTGGTGCCTGTAATGTCTCTCCCTGGTTTTGAAAATGGTGGAGACTAGGCAGGAGGAGAGTATTTATAGGGCGGTGACATCACAGTGGTTGACTGCTGACTAGCATTATGGCTGATCCTTCATTCCCAGGCTTCTTACTTCCTATTTCTAACATGTGCAGCAGCCATTTTATAAAAAATTGGATTTGTTACCATGAAGGGCAAGGAAATTTGACTTCGTGACAAATCACATTTTTCCTGAATTTGGATTGAATTACACTTCGTCAACTTCAATTTGCTCGACTCATAAAATAGTACACTTGTTTGTACACAACAATCAACACTTGTGCATGTCATAAGGGCAAACATTCTGACCCTGTCAAGGCAAAATTATTGGAAGCTTGGCCCTCCAAGCCACTTTTTATTTTTTTTTAAATCCTATAACACTGTGTGTATTTAAACATCATCTGCCTCCGATAAGGGACAATTTTTGGAGGCTTATGAAAATGCATACACATGTGCCAGCGTGGTGTGTTTTTAAACATGCCGTATGTTGATGCCATCAAATTAGCATTTACCCATAGCTACATATGTATGTCAGTTTTACTCAGACATCATTAATAGAGATGAGCGAGTAGTGTTCGATCGAGCTGGTATTCGATCGAATACTACGCTATTCGGCGTACTCGATTTCGTTCGAGTATAACGGCGATGGCGCACTTAGAATTCGTTTCCCCTCCCACCTTCCATGGCGCTCTTTTTCCACCAATCACCATGCAGGGGGGGTATGACAGGCACGCTGAGCACGCTGGCAGCGCGAAAACGGCGTCTACATGGATTGGCTGGAAAAACCATGTGACCTCGAATATTAAAAACTCAGCTCTTCCTGCTCGTACGCATATGCTGCGTGAACTTAGTCAGGGACAGAGGCTGGAGAAGGGAGAGACAGGTTTTAGCTGTTGGACAGGCAGGAGCGTGATTAAAAGCCCTTATCAGGGCTACTATAGTGCAGTACAGTGATAGCTTTACTACAATATAGACTTTACAGAGAATGGCTGCTGTATTCAGGGATAGCTGCTGGAGTAGGGACAGAGAGAGGCATTAGTGGTGTATTAGGTGCTCTGCTACATACCAAACTATATTTGGCACTACTGCTGTGTACCTTGAACTATAAAATATATAGGCCTTATAATTGGCAACTGTACTGTGCGTTCTCTTGCAAACTAATTTAAATACCTGGTGTTAATACCCACCGTCTGAACAGTTAGTACACGGCTGTGTACCTTGAACTATAAAATATATAGGCCTTATAATTGGCAACTGTACTGTGCGTTCTCTGCAAAACTAATTTAAATACCTGGTGTTAATACCGCACCGTCTGAACAGTTAGTACACGGCTGTGTACCTGAACTATAAAATATATAGGCCTTATAATTGGCAAACTGTACTGTGCGTTCTCTTGCAAACTAATTTAAATACCTGGTGTTAATACCCACCGTCTGAACAGTTAGTACACGGCTGTGTACCTTGAACTATAAAATATATAGGCCTTATAATTGGCAACTGTACTGTGCGGTTCTCTTGCAAATAATTTAAATACCTGTTGTTAATACCCACCGTCTGAACAGTTTAGTACACGGCTGTGTACCTTGAACTATAAAATATATAGCCTTATAATTGGCAACTGTACTGTGCGTTCTCTTGCAAACTAATTTAAATACCTGTTGTTAATACCCCCGTCTGAACAGTTAGTACACGGCTGTGTACCTTGACTATAAAATATATAGGCCTTATAATTGCAACTGTACTGTGCGTTCTCTTGCAAACTAATTTAAATAGCCTGTTTGTTAATACCCACCATCTGAACAGTTAGTACACGGCTGTGTACCTTGAACTATAAAATATTAGGCCTTAATAATTGGCAACTGTACTGTGCGTTCTCTTGCAAACTAATTTAAATAGCTGGTGTTAATACCCACCGTCTGAACAGTTAGTACACGGCTGTGTACTTGAACTATAAATATATAGGCCTTATAATTGGCAACTGTACTGTGCGTTCTCGCTTGCAAAATAATTTAAATACCTGTTGTTAATACCCACTGTCTGAACAGTTAGTACACGGCTGTGTACCTTGAACTATAAAATATATAGGCCTTATAATTGGCAACTGTACTGTGGCGTTCTCTTGGCAAACTAATTTAAATACCTGTGTTAATACCGCACCGTCTGAACAGTTAGTACACCGGCTGTGTACCTTGAACTATAAAATATATAGGCCCTTATAATTGGCAACTGTACTGTGCGTTCTCTTGCAAATAATTTAAATACCTGGTGTTAATACCCCACCGTCTGAACAGTTAGTACACGGCTGTGTACCTTGAACTATAAATATATAGGCCTTATAATTGGCAACTGTACCTGTGCGTTCTCTTGCAAACTAATTTAAATACCTGGTGTTAATACCCACCGTCTGAACAGTTAGTACAACGGCTGTGTACCTTGAACTATAAAATATATAGGCCTTATAATTGGCAACTGTACTGTGCGTTCTCTTGCAAA
>ONZH01004914.1:0-25295 GCA_900303285.1 Rhinella marina | reverse complement strand
TTTAACAGGAGGTCCCTGCTCAGAATCCATCTGAAAAATAAAGAATTAAATATGATTCACACGAATAAAACCAAGAATATGATCTATCCAGCCCTCATCTACACCTACAATGTTAGAATAGTATTGCTCTTTTAACAACCAAAAAAAGGGTACCGTCACTTTAAGACTTAAGAGTGTGCAAGTGTACTGAATGGCAGCCAAATGCACAATGACTGCAGGAGAAGGAGGATCTTTTCACAGAGCGCTTCAGGTGCTAGCTCCTCCCTTAACTCCGCCCCTAAGGACGGACTATCAGATACCTTCAAAAAAAGGACTTCCTTTTGATTTTTTTAAGGTGCTGGTGACAAAATAAGGCAAACCGCTAGCTTAAAATAAGATAGAGATGCTTAAAAGTTGAAAAATAAGCGCCGATTTAGCGCTATTCTTGAACCGGAAGTGACCGTGATGTCACTTCCTGTGATGTCACTTCCTGTGATGCGGCAAGATGGCCGCGCCCGTCGGCCGTGTGCTCCAGGGGAACGCTGGCAGAAAGATGATCCAGGGAGCGCAGGGGGGAACGTCTTCCCCTGTAGCAGAGGCAATGAGGGATCCAGAAACCCGGATTCATCCACCGGAGATAGTGTAACCTCCTCAGCGCTGGTCCTGACTGAACAGCAGCAGACTCCACAAGATCTAGGTAAGAAGAAAAAAAGGATTAATAAGGGGAAAAAACTCTGTTTTCCGGGAGGTGGAGGTGTGTGTGCCCTGCAGCACACATAGCGGGACAAAAATAAAAACTCAAGGAGGTGGGGGTTTAACCCCTTCTTATACCGGCTGGGGGAGGAGTTAATTAATTATTAAAATTTGGGTCATTAAATATTCCCAAGCGTCCTGCAGAGCACACGGGGGCAAAATCACCCCATCCGTAGTGCTGCTCAGGGACGACAGGGAAACACAGTTTAGCAGACGCTGTCACCCAGAATAGGATTAGATACACAGTTCAGCAGACAGTATCACACATGATAGGATTAGATACCCATCTTAGCAGACTGTATCACACATGATAGGATTAGATACCCATCTTAGCAGACAGTATCACGCAGGATAGGATTAGATACACAGCTCAGCAGACAGTATCACACATGATATGATTAGATATACAGCTCAGCAGACAGTATCACACATGATAGGATTAGATACACAGCTCAGCAGACAGTTTCACACATGATAGGATTAGATACGTAGTTTAGCAGACACTGTCACCCAGAATAGGATTAGATACACAGTTCAGCAGACAGTATCACACATGATAGGATACATACAAGCTCAGCACAGTATCACATGATAAGCATACCAACTCTGCAAATGTAGGCAGACGCTGTACCCAGAATAGGATTAGATACCAGTTCAGCAGACGTATCACACATGATAGGATTAGATACCCATCTTAGCAGACTGTATCACACATGATAGGCATAGATACACAGCTCAGAAGACAGTATCACACATGATAGGATTAGATACACAACTCTGCAAACTGTATCACACATGATAGGATTAGATACACAGTTTAGCAGACAGTATCACACATGATAGGATTAGATACACAACTCTGCAAACTGTATGTCACACATGATAGGATTAGATACACAGTTTAGCAGACGCTGTCGCCCAGAATAGGATTAGATACACAGTTCAGCAGACAGTATCACACATGATAGGATTAGATACCCATCTTAGCAGACTGTATCACACATGATAGGCATAGATACACAGCTCAGAAGACAGTATCACACATGATAGGATTAGATACCCATCTTAGCAGACAGTATCACACAGGATAGGATTAGATACACAGCTCAGCAGACAGTATCACACATGATAGGATTAGATACCCATCTTAGCAGACAGTATCACACATGATAGGATTAGATACACAGCTCAGCAAACAGTTTCACACATGATAGGATTAGATACGTAGTTTAGCAGACACTGTCACCCAGAATAGGATTAGATACACAGTTCAGCAGACAGTATCACACATGATAGGATTACATACACAGCTCAGCAGACAGTATCACACATGATAGGATTAGATACACAACTCTGCAAACTGTATCACACATGATAGGATTAGATACACAGTTTAGCAGACGCTGCCGCCCAGAATAGGATTAGATACACAGTTCAGCAGACAGTATCACACAAGATAGGATTAGATACCCATCTTAGCAGACAGTATCACACATGATACGATTAGATACAAAGTTCAGCAAACAGTATCACACATGATAGGATTAGATACACAGATATGTAGGCAGTATCACCCAAAATACGATTAGATACCCATCTTAGCAGGCAGCATCACACAAGGTGGGATTAGATACACAACTCTGCAAACGGTATCACACATGATAGGATTAGATACACAGTTTAGCAGACGCTGTCGCCCAGAATAGGATTAGATACACAGTTCAGAAGACAGTATCACACATGATAGGATTAGATACACAGCTCAGCAGACAGTTTCACACATAATCGTATTAGATACGTAGTTTAGCAGACACTGCCACCCAGAATAGGTTTAGATACACAGTTCAGAAGACAGTATCACACAAGATAGGATTAGATACCCATTTTAGCAGACAGCATCACACGTGATTTGATTAGATATACAGCTCAGCAGACAGTATCACACATGATAGGATTAGATACCCATCTTAGCAGACAGTATCACACATGATAGGATTAGATACACAGCTCAGCAGACAGTTTCACACATAATAGGATTAGATATGTAGTTTAGCAGACACTGTCACCCAGAATAGGATTAGATACACAGTTCAGCAGACAGTATCACACATGATAGGATTAGATACCTATTTTAACAGACAGTATCACACATGATAGGATTAGATACCCATCTTAGCAGACAGTATCACACATGATAGGATTAGATACGCAGCTTAGCAGACACTGTCACCCAGAATAAGATTAGATACATAGCTCTGCAGACAGTATCACACATGATAGGATTAGATACACAGATTTGATAATCATTAAGGAATATTAAATGTCATGGTAAAATTGAGGTATATACTGACACCCTGAATTGAATTATGTACATTTGTAACATGTAATGGGACTGTTAAAATTGTATAATTATCTATGCATAATACTGTGGTTGGTGTGTGCTATTTTGCATATAACTAATATAATACTAGACTAGCACTGTATACTGACACCAAGTGTACTGTACCTAACTCATAGCATACGGCATAAAGACTTGTGGTAAACAATGGCAGCGGGCAAAATATATGATAATCATTGCACACTAAAAAAAAAAAAAAATCCTTCGGAGGGATTTGTTTAATGTATACAATATATTTTGCTATTTAGGTTAAATGTAAGACGTGAATACTTTAAATTCAGGTATTAGCTAGTAAAACAATGCTCCACCTGGTGTCTGAAAGTTGTATTACAATTTATCCAATTTAGTTATAACGTCACTTCGTGACACACATCTCAGGACATGTTGAGATAAGTGATCAGTTAAGTGTGGACACATCTGTATATAGAATTTTGAAAGGTTCTAATACACACGCTCTGCACGTGCTGGTAGTGTCAGGCACACTTGCGTTCTTTTTGCCCCAAAAGAAAAAAAAATGCAGCCAGATAGAACAATGGACTTTTGTGTCTTTTGAACAGAAATACTAGCCCTGCCTAGCCAAATCCTATCCCTACACTATAAGTCCCTTCTTGCGCAACTGTTATACAGCAAGACACAAAATAGGTACTGCGGGCTTAATAGCAGAAATAATAGCAAAGGATGTCAGGTATATAGTATACAGAGAGTATCATACAGCATGCAGCAGCTGCACAGGTGGTGTTAATGGCAGGCCACCTAGCACTATTTTTAACCCCCCAAAATAAAAAAAACTGTTTGCCAGCAAGATATAATAGCTCTTAAAAGGGTTTTGGGTCTTTTCTGAGCAAATTCTATCCCTGCCTAGCGTTCTTCTGTCCCAACACTATCTGTCCCTCCTTGCAGCAGCTCTCCCTGGCTCGGTATGAGCCGGTCACATGTCACCGGGTGCATTATAGCATCCGATGACGCATTTCTGGCCAGCCAATCACTGTAATGCCAGTAGCTAACATGGCTACTGGCATTGCAGTGAATGCCAGTACCTTCCCACACGCTAATTGGCTAATTAGCGTGCGGGAAGAGGACTCGAGTATAGCCGAACACCGCGTGGTCACGAGCGCCGCCATGTTCAGCCGAATAGTGTTTTTGGCTGAACATGTTCGCTCATCACTAATCGCTATTAATCAGGTATACCCAGGCCACTCTGCCCTAGAGTATGGCCACATTGAATGGCCGTGCTGCTGTGAAGAACCACGTGGCCTATTAACCCACATCTGCCTGTTGGTCTTCATTGTTAATGGCCGCACAGCACCTTTAAATAGGGTCTGTTGCTGGTATGGGGTTTGGCTGGTTAGGTTGGAGCACAATATGCTGGCATACCTGTTTTTCATCTTTTTCCACATGATCTAATATTTATGAGAATATGTGATCAGGAACATCCAGCTCCTCTCTCTACATCTTGCTGACTTTTCTAGGAAGTAAAGCCACCAAAAGATGAGGATGGTCATCGTTAACAACTTCCCCCCTAAGAGTGCAGACTGGATGGTGTTGGTTGGCACGCTGGCACCAGAATAATAAAGGCTTCCATCTTATTGGTATTGAATTGTTCTATTAATAATTTTCATTATCCCTAGCGCTTGCCATGTCCCTCCCTATGCTTATCTCACAAGACATTGGTGGAGACCGCATGGGATGAAGATTTTATAGGGATGTGACATCACAGCGGATGGGGGATGGTTCTCTGTGGATTTGCAGGCTACACAGCATTATGGGTGATCTTGCATTCTTGAGCTTCTTAATTTCACTTTGAAAAAAATGCAGTCGATTCTCTGAACACAACTGAACACCTCTGTTTTGAAGATATGATTTAGTGGCAGAAGGATGGAACAGGAAGAAGCTTTTGAGATGTGTATATGCAAAGGGTGGGGGACAAAAACAGTAGACATTTCCACACAGGGAAGAGTGATGGGACAACAGAGGGATGTGATTTTACAGAGGCTAATACATTGATATAGCATACCCTACAACTAGGAAGGCATTGCAATGTAAAAACAAACAAACGTGAAAACTTCAAAAGAATGCTCTGTATTATTATTAAGTGAATCCAAGCATCCGAAGAGCATTTCAATGTGAGCTGAGCCTTCGGAGAGACGTGGCAAGTGATTTCGAAAGATTTTCATTGTAGAATATTGGGTAGGGAGAGTGCAATATTGGATATTGGATAGTGACAGTGTAGGAATAGTGTAGGGACATCATAGGGAGATTTTTTTAGACACCTATTTTTGCGACTTTTTGATGCCAGAATTCTGGAGTGAAGGTATGATAAATCAGAGCATTGAGCATCAGGCTCAGTGTCAATAGGCAGTCTAATATAGCGGTACATTTATCTAATTCAAATGCTGCGCTTTTCATAGTTAATATGTTCTGTTATAAATATAGGTTCAATATATATAGGTTCAACTTCTGCGCCATTCATACTTAGTGACATAGTTACATTATTAATTCAGTTACTATACACTATGGCCAAAAGACAGTTGCCGGGGCCCTCAGAAGGAATGGCAGTGGCAAAAATGTTGCCGGCACAAGTAGCAGCAGAAGAAGGGTTGGTGGTAGCAGCAACCCGCAGCAACATTCCAGGGCTGCCACTGTCATCGATCGGTCGTGTTTTGACCAACAATCCTGCTGTACTGAAATGGTTGACTTGCTCTTCAACATAATTTCAAGTGACATCAGACACACACAGCCAGGAATTTTTGGGTTCTTCTGACACCAAACTTAGTTGGCATCGCCCAGGAACAACCTCTGTGCCCTTGTCTGTCCTGCAACTGCCATTTTCTTTTGCTGCTTCTTCTGCTCGGGAAGTAATGTATGCTGCCAGCTTTGCTTCACTTTTCAGAGAGGATGAGCTTAGTAATGACAGTCAGCAGCTACAGACCTGCACAGACTTGGAGGAATGATGACAGTCGAGTGGGAGCACATGTTGCAAGCAGTCAGGGACGTGGCCATGAGACTGGTGAGAGTGACATAAGTGACGAACAGACAGTAGTGGATGATTATGTAGCTGATCACACCTGGGGGTCGGGTGAAGAGAGGGCATCATCATCAGGAGGTGAAAGTGGCAGCAGACCCTTGAGACAGCAGCACTGTGGCAGCGTACTGATGTGGATGCAGGGTTGAAGCAGTGGGAGATCTGGAGCCAGATGCGCCTGGGGTAGACCTGTCAGGAAACACCTAGCGGTGCACAGGTTGATAAATGCATTGGCAGGCAGTCAGCACAGATGTGGGCAGAAGGTGAAGTGTTCTCAGGATGGCACCACTGCATCAACGCATGAAGCATCACCATACAGTAATCCTGGTTGTCTCCTCTCCATATGGATATAGAAACCATGGTCACCAATAACAGGAAGAACATTCTGCATCAGGGAGGGCTTACCCATGCACCCTGCATGGCGCATGTCTTCAATCTTGTCACCCGGTTCCTGAAGTCTTTCACCCAACTGCAAGATGTCTAGAAAATATCAAGGAAACTGTGCATGCACTTCAGCCACTCTTACTGTGAAAAACATCCCCTCCTTGACCAGCAAAGGCAGAATGTTCCCTTACATCACCTCATATGCAGCATTTCCACACTCCATTCTCCACATATTGGACCCACTGTATGAGCAGATGAAACCTGTGACCAATTTGCTGATGATGCAGATGGTCAGGACTACTCCTCGTTGTAGCTTCAAAGTTAGACAGTGGCAGCTAGGATTGTGGGATAAATGATGTCATTCCACTCGTTCACATCCTGGAGTCTGATGATGAGCACTTTTCTTCACCTTTAATAACTTTAATAACGAACATACACTTGTTAAAGGTACGCAACTTATGTGAACATGTACGCATGAGCGTACAAAAGTGCGCACGGATCGTTAGCGTACTATTTTCTTTCATTACTTTTCCAGTTCTGAGGGGTGCGTATCTACACTTTCCTGCTATTGCGGGGGCGGAACGTCATTTTCCCGCCGTACGTACAATGCATAAATTTACTTACGTTTCATATGTATCTTACGTATAGCGGTCAACTTTTTGCGTACGTCTACGAATAATACGAAGCGAATCCGTCAAAATTCGGATTCGCTTCGGAGAAGAAAATTTCCAAGAATCGATACAAATCTACGAAGCGGCAAATAGATTCGCTCATCTCTACCTGTCTACTGTAGAAACCACTCAGCAGCAGGACATGGAACAGAACCTGAACCAGCAGGTGGTAGCATACTTTGACTGTACTTTTTCACCCCAGATCCAAGATCTCCTGGACTACTGGGCAGCCAAATTTGAATGGTGACCGCAACTGCCCAAGTTTGCCCTATGCAAGCTTTTCTGCCTGGCCAGTAGTGTGACATCACAGCGGGTGTTTAGTGTGGCAGGTTGCATAGTTATCCCAAAGAGATAACTCAACACAAAATGTTGAGAGATTAACCTTTATAAAGATGAATCAGGCATGGATTAACTAGGATTTCCAGACACCGATGCCTGATGCAACAGACTAGATCTGTGATGGCTATCCTCTGGCACTCTAGCTGTGGTAGAACTATGACTCCCAAGATGGCTGTTCTCAGAACTCCATATAAATAAATGCAGCATGATGGTAGTTGTAGTTTCACCATAGCCGGAGTGCTAGAGTGCCATCACTGGACTAGATCATTCTATCAGCAATGATCCGACTGTAATTTGCTGCCACACCAGAACATTTTGACATATGACCCTTTAATTCTGGCCATATGCTGCTGCCACTATTCTGATGCTGCCACCCACCTGATGCCACTACTGCCATCTGCTCCTACTGTGATCTGCCACCATCTTGTGCTGTTACTACCACAGCTGTTGCTTCCCCCCTTCCCTGGCATACTCTGTTCCGGGCCTCTATTGTGGCTCTTCATGCTGTTGACACCCTCACCACTGTGCTCTAGGGCCACTATTGTGACTCTTAATGTTGTGCCACCCTCACCAGTCTGTTCTGGGCCACTATTGTGACTCTTCATCTTGTTTCCACCTTCTCCAGTCTGTTATGGGTCCACCATTATGACTCTTCATACTGTTGCCACCCTCACCACACTGTTTTGGGGCCACTATTATGACTCTTCATGTTGTTGTCACCCTCATTAGTCTGTTCCGGGGCCTCTATTGTGGCTCTTCATGCTGTTGCCAACCTCACCAGTTACGGGGCCACTATTGTGACTCTTCATGCTTTTACCACCCTCACCAGTCTGTTACGGGGACACTAGTGTATTTAGCCATGTTGACATTGCTATGTACGCTTCGATTTTTTCTGATCTGTCAGAAAAACAGAAAAATAAAAAACAAATGGATCCTGTTTTGACGCTGTCATTTGAGCATCCATAAGGCCTCTATGACAAGTCAGTATTTTGCATCAAGATTTGATCATGATTTGGAAAAATTTGGGAAATATTTCCATCATATTTTAACTCTGCTTTGCACCCACTCCTGTTTTTGCCCTACAAATACCGATTAAATGCTGACCAAATACTGACCGTGTGAAGGAGGATGTTCAAAATATAGGATCCACCTTTTTTTTGGCTGTTCTTCTGACAGATCAGAAGAAGGGAAAAATAAACAGTGATGTCAACACAACCTTACTGCTGACACCCTGCCCACTACATGGTTCTTTGCACGACAATAAATTAGAGTTCACGCTTCATGCTTCATGCTTTATGTGGTCAGTTATTTATATATAATTTTTGTGAGCCAAATTCAGGGGCCAATTCAATAGCTAAGCCTACTCATAAATTAGGTATCATAAATAGATCTACACTGGTTCTGTGGGTTTGACCCACACCTGCTTCTGGCTGGCAATAATTGATGAGAATAACTGACTAAATAACTGAAGTGTTAACTGAGCCTAATAGTGGCGCACAGTCATTCTATAGCTAACAGAAGGGATTTAAAAGCATGTTAAGCTAAAATATGGATTTTGGTTTAATAGAAGGGATTAGCTAGGAGGAATGTTGGTGGCCTGCATGATGATGCACATGCTCATATATGTGACCTGCCTGTCATTCTGACACACGTTAACTGCTTTGCTACCAGAGAGGATTAGCTGTGTATGTTGGTGCAATGCACGTTGATGTACACTAGATAAACTCTCCCTGCAGTTTAAATGAAGCCGGGGTAGACCTGATTTAACTCGATTCGTGACAAATCAATTTTTAACAAACCAAATTTCTTGGTGAAATTCGTAGAAATGTTTTAAACTTTTATCATCTCTACTCTGCATCTATTTGCTTTAGGATCAAATGTATTATAATATATATTAAAAAAAACAGAAGTTATTTGGATGAGTTTTTTTGTGTGTGTGTGTTTCTTTTATGCATTCATTTTGCAAAATTTACTATTTTGCCTGGCAGCAAAATTGTCTGAAAACTGTCCTGCAGATAAGGAATGGAGACTACACAGGCAGGTAATAAAATGGTGGGTGAAGGAATCAAGGACCATTTTTCTAGTTCAGGAACATGTTAAAAAATGTATATGGATATAAAAAAGTAAATAAATACAATTACTCTCTAAAAAGAGATTTTGTTTTTGCCTCACATTTAAATTAACTGAAAACGATTTCTAACATAAACAAATGTGAAAATCATGGAAAACATTTAATACTTTATGTATTCTATATAGCAATGAAAGCCTGTTAATATAGTGGAGTTAGATTAGTGACTCCAGTTGGGAGTTTCCATAATTAAATTACTATATTTCCCTATTTTTCCATCCACTTAATTAAACCAAAGAAAAGTCAAAAGGGTGAACAATTAGCATGTATAAAAATGAACAGTTCTTTTCATGCTGGAACAAAATGTATTTTCATTACAATATGGACATTAAAGAAAAACACAATTTTTAACAGTAATATTCAAGAGAGTGACCCAGTTATTTCCAACTTTTCCACTTAGTAAAATATTAAGAAATGTGGACGTTTAAGTGCATCGGCAAACACTGGTAATGGTTTGTATGAAAAACTTTCATTTAAGATAGGAAAGTGGATGTATATCAATATTTGCTGGAATTAGCATGTAGTGGATTATAGTCAGCATTGTTCTGGGCCAATATTTACTTTAGAAATTGGTCTGCTTTGTAATGTCTTTGTACTGACTTGAATGGCAAAGCTACCAGTATTTTGCATGTTAATGAAGATTCCAGGAGTTTTCAAAATGTAATGTTCAGCTTCAGATGGTTAATGTTCTGAAGGTTAATAGTTTCCCTTTAATACAATGTGCATTAAATATATACATGAATTTATTTATGTTTCATTTCTGTTGACTTATTGTATTGAAGTATATACCTGATAGAAATTCATATAATGCTTGACTTGCTTTTGGGAATCTTATATACCTCTAATCACAGTTTCTGGAACTCTGGTCAGCATTTACATTTCTACGTTTTGAAGCCAAGGTCTTAGATTAATGTAATTCAATTGTGTCACAAAACTGGGAACCATTTGCTCATCTAAATTACTGTACAATAAACTGTTTAATATAGCAGAGTACAATGGGGGAAGGTCAGTATCACCATCTCCTATCTACCACATCAATTTTGTAATGGTTATCTAATAATTTTGGTGTTTATACAGTGTAACTTGGCCAAATCTATCAAATCTGTCTAATTGATATACAGGTTGAGACATGATAAATCTGGAGCATCTTTACACTGTATTGTACAGTGTCCCAATATGTCCCAATATGTCTTTCTGTCTCTAAGCCAAATATATGTTCCAATGTGCCGAAATTTTGTCCAAAAATTTTAGACCAGGTTGATCTTATCTGCGGCACTTTTATGCTCCAGAATAGTGTTGCACAGAATAATGTTGAGCGAATTGAAGTTAACAAAGTGGATTTTGTTCCGAATTTCCGGAAAAATGTGATTAAAACCGCAAAACCAAATTTCCTCATACTTCATGGTAACAAATCAATTTTCCCTGACATGGCACTAAAAATTAAAAAAAAAAAACTTACTTACCTCATCCATTTGAGCACGAAGAGGCCGCTGCAGCCGTCTTTCTTGATGGTGCTGCTCCCCCCGGCAGTAATCGGGGGAGCTGGAGCATGTATGCAGCAGCCACTTTCTTCCTGTGTGTACCAGAGACAGTACACAGCATTGAGGAAAGGACCCACAACAGGGATGACTATAATCCTATGTGGATCTCTCCATGTGGTCCTGGATTCCTCTCTACTATGAACCTAATGGTATTTTGTTTTTAAAATTATTACGGTTAAAACCAGATGCCAAACATGGCTTGATTATTGCAGCAACACTGTCCCTAGGGCAGAGACTGCAAAGGATCAGGATTTCATAGGGCTGTGAAATCACAGGGGATGGCTACCTGTGGACTGGCTGACTGCATAGAATTATGGGAGATCTGTTCCCGAGCTTCTTACTTTCACTTACAGCCGCCATTTCAGGAAAACCTGATTTGTTACCGCGAAGCGTGATGACATTCTTTGTGAATCAAAGTTTTCCTAAACATCGGTTTCTGTTTTGAATGCTTCACTTTGCTGAACACAAGCACTGATGCCTGGGCACATGGGGCCACATGCATCTCTCAAATGGTATCCGTGGCTTAAGGCTGATCACATTGGCATATGCACCTCCTACTTGGCGTGTTTTGCCCAAATAGTGTATATTAATTAATTAATTTAAAAATTGACTGTATACTATATGTGTGATTGGAAATAAGGATTGCCCAAATACTAAAATTGCTTTAAAGTTGTTTCAAATGTAATTAAAAAAAAAAAAGCTGATCTTATCAGACACAATTCCCACATCATCACTGACTGATTTCAAGAGTGTGACAACAGGAAGTGACAGAAAACTGACAATGGGCAACAGCACACAATTCTAAAAGAAAAGATAGCATTTTGTTTCATACATTTGGAGACACTTGAAAGTATTTAAGTGCTGGAAAGCCACGTAGGAAAACTACAATATATTATGAAGTCTCTTGGATCAAGCACCACAGAAATTTTAGCGCTCTAGACATAACAGTAAAAATAAAAAATAAACCAAATATTTTCACTACAGGAAATATTTGATATTTATTGGATTTTTTGGTCTCCTTATGAACAAAATTGCAGGAAATATGTTGAAGACATAGCATTCATAACACAAAGTGTTTTTCCCTAACTAATCAGACATTTATACCTGAATAAGCAGGAGTTATTATGAACATTGTCAAAATATAATAGAATTTTCTTCCATAGCACAATAAAACAAAACAACCACTACTTAGAATAATGTTTTTATGTGGAGATGAATATAAACAAGTATATTATTAATATGCTATAAGGTTCCTTTTCATTTCCTGTAGAATCCAGCAGTAAATATGCGCTTCTCAGCAATACTCATTTCTCTGGTGGTGATGCTGTACATGGACAAAATGCAGGAAAATGTTTCACTGTCTATAACTGCTTTAATGTATTCATGTGTTTAAAAAAATCATTACTTTTGTGTCTTTTGCAATTACAGCATTATGGACATATCACATTTTCTCAGTTGGAACATATCCCTGTACAGAATACAAGGTCATTACATTAGTTCCGCATGTGTCTTAGAATGAATTGTTCGAGCTGAATTATAGATCTGAAATAACGGGCAAGAAACCATTATCTCAACAGTAGAAATATTGACAGGAGATCCAAATGGCCCTGAAAGTTTTAGATTCTCTACATTTTTAAAACATTAACTCCATAATGCAATTGATCATTCATTGTTTCCTTATTGTTATTGTTATTAAAGGCATTTGCCAAAGAAATTTCAAAGAGAATGGAAAAATCCATTTTCTAAGCACATTGTAGGAATTTCTCTTAAGAATTTGTTTTGCTTAATTACAATATGGGGTACATATTTAATGTTAATCTATTTTTAATGGTTACCAGAAAAACATTCATAGTTTGTGAAAGAAACTTTATATTAATG
Organism: Rhinella marina; assembly: GCA_900303285.1. Lineage (NCBI taxonomy): Eukaryota > Metazoa > Chordata > Amphibia > Anura > Bufonidae > Rhinella > Rhinella marina. Next base: position 12,202 of record ONZH01004914.1, on the reverse strand, counting down.
CAATGCCTGTTTCATCCTGGAAAGGGCTCAAAAAGAAGAGCAGGAGACTGCCATTAAAAAATATTACAGGAGACTTCATACAGTGTGATAATCTCATCATCTAATTTCATTTTGTAAGAGATATTCAAACATTGGGTCCGATCTGTTAAAACTATACATGGCATAAACATGGACAGGCAGTCTAGGCAACACTAAATGTATCACAGTGGCGCAGGCTGGATGATAAATTTACAAAAGGTTAGTAATAGAGATGAGCGAGCATACTCGTCCGAGCTTGGTGCTCGTTCGAGTATTAGGGTACTCGTAAGTACTCGCAGCTCGGACGAGTATCTCGCCATACTCGAGGAAATGGCAACTTCCGCATCGTGCTTTTTTGGCGCCTATAAACACAGCCAATCACAAGCCAGGAGACTCTACAGTACACCCATCATCACGTGGGGCCCTTACATGTCGATAGCAGGGGTTGGCTGGCCTGATCAGGTGACCCTGGAATATACTAGTGACTGGCCGCGACGGCTCAGATGCCGTCTGGATGTTGTTAGGGATAGAGCTGCTGCCTTTCAGGGACAGTGTTAGGGCCTTCATTTAGTTCTCTGTTAGGCAGGAATCACCCACAAAGAACCCAACAGCCCTTCTAAGGGCTAGAAGAATTTTTTTTTTGTCTCCTGGCTTGGCTGGCTGGCTGGCACTAGTAGTGCAGCTATCGCCATATCTAACCCTGTTTTTTTTTTATTGTTCTATCTCAGTGATACAAATCCATTGCACACAGCAGTGTGGAACCATTTTGTGTGTCACAGTTCAGCACTGACTCACTCCAATCCATATATACTGTCCAGGTGACACTTTCTGTACGTCACAGAATACAACCAAGTCATTTGCTACCAATATCATCTACAGCTTGATCCAGAAAACTCTCTGTGCAACATTTGTCTGGGTTGCAGACTAAATAGCCACCGTTAAAAGGGTGTCAGTCAGTTCTACCATATTTCCTGCACGTCACGTTCCCAAAAAAACAAAATATAAAAAAAATATATATTTTTTCAGTTGTTTTAGCTCAGTGATACAAATCCATTTTACTCAGCTGCGTGTAACCTTTCTGTGTGTCACAGTTCAGCACATTCGCTCCGATCCGTATATACTGTCCAGGTGACACTTTCTGTATGTCACACAATACAACCAAGTCATTTGCTACCAATATCATCTACAGCTTGATCCAGAAAACTCTCTGTGCGACATTTGTCTGGGTCGCAGACTAAATAGCCACCGTTAACAGGGTGTCAGTCAGTCCTACCATAGTTCCTGCACGTTACGTTCCCAAAAAAACTAAATTGTAAAAAAAATATAAAAAAACAAATATAAAAAAAAATTATTTTTTCAGTTGTTTTAGCTCAGTGATACAAATCCATTTTACTCAGCTTTGTGTAACCTTTCTGTGTGTCACAGTTCAGCACATTCGCTCCGATCCGTATATACTGTCCAGGTGACACTTTCTGTACGTCACACAATACAACCAAGTCATTTGCTACCAATATCATCTACCGCTTGATCCAGAAAACTCTCTGTGCGACATTTGTCTGGGTCGCAGACTAAATAGCCACCGTTAACAGGGTGTCAGTCAGTCCTACCATAGTTCCTGCACGTTACGTTCCCAAAAAAACTAAATTGTAAAAAAAATATAAAAAAACAAATATAAAAAAAAAATTATTTTTTCAGTTGTTTTAGCTCAGTGATACAAATCCATTTTACTCAGCTTTGTGTAACCTTTCTGTGTGTCACAGTTCAGCACATTCGCTCCGATCCGTATATACTGTCCAGGTGACACTTTCTGTACGTCACACAATACAACCAAGTCATTTGCTACCAATATCATCTACCGCTTGATCCAGAAAACTCTCTGTGCGACATTTGTCTGGGTCGCAGACTAAATAGCCACCGTTAACAGGGTGTCAGTCCTACCATAGTTCCTGCACGTTACGTTCCCAAAAAAACAAAATTGTAAAAAAAATATAGAAAAACAAATATAAAAAAAAAATTATTTTTTCAGTTGTTTTAGCTCAGTGATACAAATCCTTTTTAATCAGCTGTGTGTAACCTTTCTGTGTGTCACAGTTCAGTACACTAGCTCCCATCCGTATATACTGTCCAGGTGACACTTTCTGTACGTCACAGAATCCAACCAAGTCATTTGCTACCAATATCATCTACCGCTTGATCCAGAAAATTCTCTGTGCGACATTTGTCTGGGTCGCAGACTAAATAGCCACCTTTAACAGGGTGTCAGTCAGTTGTACCATAGTTCCTGCACGTCACGTTCCCAAAAAAACAAAATAAAAAAAATAAATTATTTTTTCAGTTGTTTTAGCTCAGTGATACAAATCCTTTTTACTCAGCTGCGTGTAACCTTTCTGTGTGTCACAGTTCAGCACACTCACTCCGATCCGTATAATCTGTCCAGGTGACACTTTCTGTACGTCACTTAATTCTACCGGACTTAACAAGTTTGTGGGTTTCAGTATACCAGGCCCGTGTAAATTTTTTTTTTTTTTATCATACACCTATATACAAAAAATGTTGAACCCCAGGGCTAAGAGTCGAGGGCGAGGGCGTGGGCGTGGGCATTCAATTACTGCAGGGGGCAGAGGCCGTGGTCCTGGGCAGGGTGAGACAGTACCCGCTGATGAGGGAGCAGGGGAATTCCGCAGAGCTACACTCCCTAGCTTCATGTCTCAACTTACAGGGACACGTGGTAGAGGACTGTTGAAACCACAACAGTGCGAACAGCTGATCTCGTGGATTGCGGACAATGCTTGAAGTAATTTGTCCACCAGTCAGTCTTCCACCCAGTCCACCCACGTTACCCAAAGGAGCACTCCTCTGGCTCCTCCACCTCAACCTCCTTCCCCCCAGTCTGCCCCCTCCCAGGAAAATTTGGAATGCGATCCGGCATACTCTCAGGAACTGTTTTCTGGACCCTTCCCAGAGTCACAAACCACTTCTCAGGTTGCTGCTGACCTCGTTCCCGATGCCCAAGTTTTCCAACTGTTGCAGTCTGTGGGTGATGATGATGACAATGTTGAGTTAGTGGAAGAAGTATGTAAAGAGGTGTCAGACGATGAGGAGACACGGTTGTCAGACAGTGGTGAAGTTGTTGTTAGGGGAGGATTTCCGAAGGGGGAGCAGACTGAGGAATCGGAGGATGACGAGGTGACTGACCCAAGCTGGGTTGATATGCCGAGTGAAGACAGTGCTTCTGAGGCGGAGGCGAGTGCTGCACCAGAACAGGTTGTAAGAGGCAGTGGTGTGGCCAGAGGGAGAAGCAGGGCCAGAGCTGGTGCATCAGCAGCAACTGTTTCACCTAGTGAAGCTCCCGTGGCGAGGCCTAGATGTTCGCAAGTCTGGAGGTTCTTTAAAGAAAGTGAGGATGACCGACGGACTGTGGTGTGCAAACTGTGCCACACCAGAATCGTCACTCGCTGCCTCTGCTAGTCAACCCACTGCGTCACTCGCTGCCTCTGCTAGTCAACTCCCTGCCTAGGACCCCGGCACGAGCGCCTCCCGCCGGAAAACCACACCTTCGCCTCCACGATCCTCCACAGCGTCCACCAACGTGTCCCAGCGCAGCGTTCAGCTGTCTTTACAGCAGACGCTGGAGCGCAAGAGGAAATACAGTTCCACCCACCCACATGCCCAAGCCCTCAACGTCCACATCTCCAAATTGCTTAGCCTGGAGATGCTGCCCTATAGGCTGGTAGAGACCGAGGCCTTTCGAAATCTCATGGCGGTGGCTGCCCCTCGGTATTCCGTCCCCAGCCGCCACTATTTTTCCCGATGTGCCGTCCCAGCCCTACACCAGCACGTGTCACAGAACATCATCCGTGCCCTGACCAACGCTGTTTCTGAGAAGGTCCACCTAACCACGGACACGTGGACAAGTGCTGCCGGGCAGGGACACTATATCTCACTGACGGCACATTGGGTTAACTTGGTGGAGGCTGGGACCGAGAATGACCCTGGGGCCGCTCATGTACTGCCCACACCGAGGATTCCGGGGCCTACCTCGGTCACGGTCTCTCAGACGTACTATGCCTCCTCCTCCTCCGACCCCTCCTCCTCCACCGAATTACCATCCGTGGGCACGGCGCGTTCAGTCGGTAGCTCTAGGCGCAGCAGCAGTGCCGTGGGTAAGCGACAGCAGGCGGTACTCAAACTGCTGAGCTTAGGTGACAAAAGGAACACCGCCCAAGAGCTGTTACAGGGCATCACTGCGCAGACCGATGTGTGGCTGGCACCGCTGAACCTCAAGCCAGGCATGGTTGTGTGTGACAACGGGAGTAACCTGGTGGCGGCTCCACAACTCGGCAGACTGACACATGTGCCATGCCTGGCCCACGTGTTCAATCTTATAGTTCAGCGGTTCCTCAAGACATACCCCAATCTGTCTGATTTGCTCACCAAGGTGCGCCGCATCTGTGCGCATTTCCGCAAGTCGACCACAGATGCTGCCACTCTCAGGGCAGCGCAGCGCCGCCTACAACTGCCCGCTCACTGACTGTTGTGCGACGTGCCCACGAGATGGAATTCCACATTAAACATGTTATCCAGAGTTTACCAGCAGCGCAGAGCGATTGTAGACTGCCAGATGTCAACTTCCACCAGAACTGGTAGTCAGGTCTCTCAAATTCCTCAAGTCTACAATGAGGAGTGGACGTGGATGTCTGATATCTGCCAGGTGTTGAGCAACTTTGAGGAGTCAACACAGATGGTCAGCGGCGATGCCGCCATTATCAGCCTCACCATCCCGCTGCTTTGCCTGTTGAAAAACTCACTGCTCAGCATCAAATCGAATGCTTTGCGTTTGTCACAAGAGACGGTGGAGGAAGATACGTCGCTTGATAGCCAGAGCACCCTCCGGTCTGTTTCTCAGCGCGTATCGGAGGAGGGGGATGAGGAGGAAGAGGAGGAGAATGTCGGCGAGACAGTAGAGGGTACCAGTGCTCAGTCCTTAACTCTTGAGCGTGTATGGGCTGAAGAGGAGGACTTGGAGGAGGAGGAGGAGGAGGAAATGGAGAGTCAGGTCAGTGAGGAGAGGGAATTCTTGCGTGTTGGGACTCTGGCGCACATGGCAGACTTCATGTTAGGCTGCCTATCCCGTGACCCTCGCGTTAGAAGAATTTTTTCCAACACCGATTACTGGGTGTTCACTCTCCTGGAACCACGGTACAAGCAGAACCTTTCCACTCTCATCGCTGCAGAGGAAAGGAGTATGAGAGTGAATAGGTATCAACAGGCCCTGGTGCACAAGCTGAAACAATTCTTCCCATCTGACACCGCTAGCGGCAGAGGGCATGGTTCTGTGGGCCAAGTAGTGAGGGAGAGGAGGCGAGCAGGCAGCTTGTCCAGCACTGGCAGGGGAACGCTCTCCAAGGCCTTTGCCAGTTTTATGTCACCCCAGCAAGACACTATCACCTGTCCCCAGTCTAGGCAGAGTAGGGGGGAGCTGTACAGAAAGATGGTGAGGGAGTACCTAGCTGACCATACCAACGTCCGTAGCGATCACTCTGCTCCATACAACTACTGGGTTTCAAAGCTGGACACGTGGCCTGAACTGGCGCTGTACGCCTTGGAGGTGCTGGCCTGCCCTGCCGCTAGCATGCTGTCAGAGCGGGTATTCAGTGCAGCTGTTGGCGTCATCACCGATAAGCGTACACGCCTGTCAACTGACAGCTCTGACAGGCTGACGCTTATTAAAATGAACAAAGCCTGGATTTCACCGGAATTCAAATCTCCTCCGGGGGAAAGCAGCTAAAGATTTAAATAACTTATGTATCCGATTCCTCTTCTCTACTCCTCTTCTCTACTCCTCCTCCATATCGTCTTTGCCTAACGCTGACCCAAAAAACGCCATTTTTTGGAGGTCCAACTGGCACTCTTTTAGCACAATTTCTCAGGAGGGCCCCCTACAGGCCCTCTGTCCAAACAATTTTAACGGAGGTCCACCTACAGGCCCTCTCTCCAAACAATTTTTCCGGAGGTCCACCTACAGGCCCTCTGTCCAAACAATTTTTTTCCAGAGTTCCACCTACAGGCCCTCTCTCCAAACAATTTACTTCTTTGTTCTATCTTTCTCTCTCTCTCTCTACAAACTATTTTTCCGGATAGCTGCCATATACGGTATTAAACTGAGTAGTATACATAGAACACATACCACACTTGATCAAGCTCATAATTTACGACTGTACCGGTTGATGCTAAATTTTTAAGTTGGGGTCCTGCGTCGTCATTCTAAATACATCCGGCTGTTGTCACCACCACACACGCTAGCCCAGGGGGCACTCCTCTGGCTCTTCCAGCGAAACCTCCTTGCCCCAGCCTGCCCCCCCCACCTACAGGCCCACTCTACAAACAATTTAGCCGGATAGGGGACGTATTAGAAGTTGTACTCATGTTTGTTTTTGTTCTTCTTTTATCTGCCTCATGACCTGTAATAGGCAGAGCATGAACACGTCCCCTTAGCTGCAGTGGGAAAGACAATCCCCTGGCCAGATCAAGCTCTTTTTCCGTTTTCCGTGTGCGAAAAATCCATTAAATATAGGGTCCCAAGATAGGGGACGTATACAGTATTAAACTGAGAATAATCGATACCATACGGGTTAAAGCAACAGTTTTTCCAAATCCATTCTGGCTGTTGTCACCACCACACATGCTAGCCCAGGGGGCACTCCTCTGGCTCTTCCAGCGAAACCTCCTTCCCCCCACCTACAGGCCCTCTCTCTAAACAATTTTCCCGGGTAGGGGGACGTATTAGATATTGTACTGATTCTGAATTGCCTCCTGCGATATACCGGAATCTAACCCGGATCAACTGCTTGGGAAGTAGCTATGCTCACTACTATACCACCGGCAGGCACAGCAACTGATAAGAACAGATACTAAACTTGATTTTAGCTGCAGTGCCAGCATGAGCAGTGGTGTCACCTGCAGGCGGTGATGGACCTTCGTTGCACCTAGTTGGGTGCTTCCCTAACATGTGATGGGTATTTGCCTCGCCTTCCTTGGTCTGGGTGAGCACAATTGCCTTGAGGGTAACCACCAGGCTGTTGCCTGAGAATTTGGGGTAATGGTGGGATTAGGCAGCCTCAGAGGCATCCATGCATGCTGCCCCTGCTGTTTCCTGTCCATTTCCGTGGTGTTTCCATCATTTTCTGAGGTTTCCAGGTTTTCACCCAGCCTTCCCTAGGCAGAGCCTTGGTCCCCCGCAAAAATGCTCGAGTCTCCCATTGACTTTAATGGGGTTCGTTATTCGAAACGAGCACCCGAGCATCGGGAAAAGTTCGACTCGAATAACGAGCACCCGAGCATTTTAGTGCTCGCTCATCTCTAGTTAGTAACAATCTGCACAATCGGCTATAAAATCCTCATGAGGAAAGCAAACTGAAGGAGGCAGAATATGAAGCCACAGTTCTAAACATGAAATTATCCCCCAAATATTATTTTAACACTCAATATAGCCTAATGCTTCCAATCCACAGTTCAAAGGACCTTCTTCCAGGACATAACCCCATTGCAGGATCCACTTCCACATTCTAAACCAGCACTAGAAATCCTAGGGCTCGCAGTTTCGCACCTTCCAGTAGTCTATGCCACAAGTGCTTCCCTCCACCAGCTGTTCATGAATAACCTCAGGATTAAGAAGACTAGTGCAGCACTACCAGATGTAGTGTGGTTACTATAACCAAAGTCGATTTGTTACAAAACTTAGTTTGTAATTAGAGATGAGCAAATCTATTCGATGCTTTGTAGATTCTATACGAATCTTGGAAATTTTCCGCTGCAAAGCAAATCCGAATTTTTTGAGATTCGCTTTGTTAGATTCGAAAATGTTCTCAAGGCTTTCTAAGCATTTGCTACGTACTTGTTCGATAAATTGTACGCTAATGCTACGTATAAGTTACTCTATACGCTGATACTCTATACTACAAATTCAGTTAATTAGCAAACTTTTACTGTTAGTTCGTTATTCGTGCGGCAAAAGCCTGGGAAGAAAGCGGTCACCTGACCTAGTGGGCAGGGCTTGCTCTGATTGGCTCACGCTCGCTAAGCCAGTCACGCATCACTTGTGCTGTGACTGCTTAGATGAGCAGAAGCACTGTGTATGAAGTACCTAAAGACTGAGACCTGTTTTGTTAAAATTGGGGTGTAATTGTTCTGGGAATCCATATTACACATATCAGGGATACTGCAGTGCAAGTGCAGGGCCAGTGCAGGGCTAGTAATTAATCAGGCAGGGTGAGAGACAGGGAGAGAGATAGGGAGAGAGACAGGGACTAAGACAAAGACCAGCTGCAGGGCCACAGTCAAGTGAAAAATGTCTGGAATGGATAAGCAAAAGGGGTCCAGTTCCAGCCAGACCTCCAGCTCCAAAAAAAAAGGAGAAGGTGGCACAGGGCAGCAGTGCCAAAGGACCTGTAGCTGGGGCTTCTACTTCTGTAATTCGTAATAGTTGACCACTGTTCAATCAGGCTAACTCACAAAGGAGCAAAATTGTATGGAGGAGAAAGTGGATGAGGTAGTGGAGTGGATGGCACGTTCATCTCAGTCACAGCCAGATGATCTGCTGTCATCTGCTGATACAGTATCCATATGTAGCCAGGGGACAGACTCAGAGCGTTCCTCCTGCTCCACCATTCCTCTCCAGCAAAGCCTGTCATTTTCTGCCGCCTCTCGGGCTTCAGTGCCCCCTCCTAGTGGTGTCCCTTCTGCAATTTATAAAATAAAAAGCCACCGAACCCCACCGCATAATCCGGCGGTTATAGAGGACAGCCTCCCTGAGGATTTCTTAGAGGGCAGTCAGAGGTTGGTGGGGAACAGCCTCATTTGCAGTCCAAAAAAAGTGGTGGGGAGGAGTCTGATGATGAATCTGATGTGTTAGACCGGAGGACCTGGGAGGCGGATGGGGCTGGTGAGGAGGGTACACCTCATCGCCCACTGCGTGCATGTCTCCACCTCCTCTTATTGGCCAGCCGTCCATTGCCGATTGCGTGGCCAGGAAGCAGGTTTACGCCAAAAGTAATCCAAGAGTGCGCAAACTGAATTGTCACCTGACAAAGTTGCTGGCTGTGCAGTCTCTGCCGGACAAATTGGTTGACTGCACAGCTTTTAGGGAGCTAATGGCTTGCGCTCAACCATGCTGGCAGGTCCCTAGCTGGCATTACTTCTCAAACATAGCTATCCCCACCCTTTACTCCCACGTAGCAGACAATATTGGATGCTCCCTACAGCTGTCTCTCTGCAGCACCGTGCACGTCATGGTGGACACCTGGAGCAGTGCTTATGGCCAGGAGAAGTACTTATCCTTTACTGCCCACTGGCTGAATGTATTTAATGGCAGTGAGGCAGGAACCCCAAGCAACCGAGCCAATTGCTGTTGGCACCTCCACGCGCTTTCCAGCCAGGATTGTAGCAGACCACCCAACAACTATCCGCTTCCACCTCCATGGGCATGGTCCACCTGCTGAAGCATCAGGGTATAGAGTTACCCCCCTCCATCATATCATATGTGCCAGATGAAACGCTGCCATGCAGTCTTAGACTTAATTTGTCTTTGCAGCAGCAGCCACACAGGTCAGCGCTTGCTGCATTACATCAAGCAGCAAATAGCTCACTGGCTGTCTCCACACCAGCTGGAAGTGGGCAAGGTAGTGAGTGACAACAGGACAAATATAGTGGCAGCGCTGAACCTGGGTCAATTCACGCATGCTCCCTGTATGGCACATGTTCTAAATCTAGTGGTGCAGAGATTTCTAAAAAGCAGTCACTGGCCTACGACAGTGCTGGCAATGTCGCGGAAGCTTTGCACTCATTTGAGCCATTCTTATGTGTCTCACCATGCTCTGCTTGAACTGCAGCAGCAAAACGGTCTTCCACCACACCGCTTGATAGGTGACGTGCCAACCCGGTGGAATTCCATGCTTCATATGTTTCAGTGCTTCTTGAGCAGCGTAGAGCAGTGGATGATTTTGTCCAGCAGCAGCCAGAATCTCCCACCATAGGGAGCAGGAGACACAGCTGGAGGATCTGGAGGATGACGATAATGAGACTTTCAGGGAAACTGAAATATCTCAGAGAGAGGCTGAGATGGAAAGAACTGGCTCCTCGAGCACGCTGGCCAGGATGGCGAGCTGTATGCTCACATGTTTACAGAGTGACAGGTGTATCCTAAAGATAGAACAGACAGACAGACGAATACTGACTTTCGATGCTTCTGGACTCGCAGTATAAATTCAACAGGGGGAATTGTTTTCCTACCCAGGAAATGAGGAGAAATTAGTATCATTGTGGGAGAAGTTATGTAGTAACCTGGCCACAGCTTTTAGCCAGCCCCAGCCTGCTGCCAGCGTGTCCGAGAAGGAGGTCCAGCAGAGTCATCCACCTCCTGCCACAACCAGCAGCAGCCAGTTAAGCCTCATGAGTATGATGCAGCAATTTTTCTCTGCCTCCCAACAGCCACAGTCAAGTGAGCAGGCCCAGACCACCACCTCAACGAGCAGGTTCAGGCTTACCTGCAGTCTGGCTCGCAAAGCCTCTTCTCAGACCCCCTGGACTTCTGGGCAGGCAGATTACAACAGTGGCCGGAGCTTTCCCACTATGCACTAGGGCTTCTTTCTTGTCAGCCTCAAGTGTCATGTCAGAGAGGGTTTTTAGCGCCGCTGGGGGGGTGGTGACACCCAAAAGGACCAAACTGTCACTTGGCAGTGTGCAAAAAAACACCTTTATAAAAATGAATAAAGGCTGGATTACCTCTGAATTTCATACTCCTATTGCTGAGGCAGGTGATTAGATTAGGCCCATAACGTTACATGCCAAACGTCTTGTGTCATGTCATGGGCTGTGTGAACCCGAAGTCTCGAAACCAAACCAAAACCCTTTTAAAAACCAAAAACTGTTGTCTACCTCCGCCTCCGTTTTCTACATTAGCGCTTAGCAGGCGAGTAGCTGTTGTTATACACCGTTATATTAGTTCTATTTAGAATTCTTAAACTTGTTTTGGAGCCTTTACTCCCCCCCCCAAAAAAAAAAAAAATATTATATATATATATATATACAGTATTAAAAAAAAAAAATTGAATGAAACTAATAAAATTGTTACACTGCTGTTATCTTCGCCTCCTGTTACAAGTTACATTAGCGGAGATTGTTATACTCCACCGCAGTTGGTTGTATTTACTAATCACTTTCTGCTGATATACCCAGTCCCTACTACTACTGGCCGGGACACCCATGAAAAGCCCATATATAATGTTCACTGCCTATGTTTACAAGGTAAAATGTACAGGCATTTTGTCCAAACAAGCATAGCCTTTTTCTTTTACTGTAAATTGTAATCAGTGAACCGGTGTGTGCGTAATTTATTAGTGTTGAGCGAACATTTTCGCCCGAATATGGTATTCGGCCGAACATGGCGGCGCTCGGGACCATGCGGTGTTCGACCGAATACCTCATGTGCTTGAGCGCCATGCTCGAGTCCCCTCCCCGCACACTAATTAGCCAATTAGCGTGCGGGGAGGTATTGGCATTCACTGTAATGCCAGTAGCCATGTTAGCTACTAGCATTACACTGATTGGCTGGCCGGGAACGCGTCATCAGGTGCAATATAGCACCCGGTGACATGTGACCGGCTCATACCGAGTCGGGGAGAGCTGCTGCAAGGAGAGACAAATAATGTAGGGAGAGAAGAATGCTAGGCAGGTATAGTATTTCTTTTGAAAAGACCCAAAAGCCCTTTTAATGGCTATTATATATTGCTGCAACATATATATATATATATATATATATATATATATATATATATATATATATATTTTTAAGGGGTTAAAAATTGCGCAAGGTGGCCTGACATTAACGCAATCTGCGCATCTGGTGCATAGTGTATTACTCTCTGTATACTATATATCTGACATCCTTTGCTATGTTTTCTGCTGTTAATTAAGTCTGCAGTATCTCTTTTGCGTCTGCTGTATAACATTTGGGCTAAGAGGCACATATAGTGTAGGGATAGGATTTGGCTAGACAGGGCTAGTTGTTCTGTTTAAAAGACACAAAAGCCCATTGTTATATCTGGCTGCATTTTTTTTTGGGGGGGGGGCAAAAAGAACGCAAGTGTGCCTGACGCTAACACCACATGCACAGCATGTGCATTAGAAC
>ONZH01004913.1:0-127183 GCA_900303285.1 Rhinella marina | reverse complement strand
GATTTAGGGTTGAGACCTGCCACGCTGAAGTACAGATTGCGCCTATCTCTTTCTGGATTTCAGCTGCGGAACATAGATGGTAAAAAGATTTGTAAAAAGCAACTTGTCGGTTAAGGCAACCTCGACAGACAATCCTCCTTGGGATCTCTCCTTGGTTTAAACACCCTCTGTGACAGTCCATTCACTTTGGAGCATTCTTCTCAAATCTAACATTAAAAGTGTTTTTAGTAGCAAAATTCGGCGAGTAGAATTGGAGAGATTCAAGCTATATTATCAGAGAACCATATATTACTATCCTAGACGACAGGTTATCCTAAAACTAGACCACGCTTCCTACCGAAAGTAGTGTTCGTTTTCACAGAGAGCGGGAAATAATTCTCCCCTTTTTCTGTGCTTCCCCTAAAATCACAGGAAGCACGTTTCCACTGTTTGGAATGTCCGTAGATCTGTTCTCAATATTCCAGGAAACGACAGACAGAAGGAAAAGCAAACCTCTTCATACAGTTTGGTGGAGCTAGGAGGGGGGAAAAAAGCGAGCAAGATGATTTTAACCAGATGGATAAGCAACCATCCAAGAAGCTACCGTTGCAAAACCGTGTCTGCATTATTAGGGCATTATACGGCAGTCTCACTCCTGGGAGAAAGAGCTGTGCTAACGGTGGATCAGATATGTCGCTGCCCTGTCCGCTTTAACTTTTGTAAACATTACAGATTGGCTGCCGTCAGGTCACAACTTGGGCTTTGGTCGGAAGGTCCTCCAGGCCGTGGTCCTCTAAGATATGTTGGTATATTTCCATGTGCTTCATGGAGGACGTCCTGGAAATCCGGAATTAGTTACCGGTAATTGTTTTTTCCAGGGTCAACATGACAGACTCCTATTATCCCATTATATTTTGTTGTGTGTCTTTTTTATGATGGCAATGTGAATTAACATTGGTGGTTTGAAGACAAAAATTTTATAAAGAGCCATCTATCCGGTGTAGTAATTAAAAAACACTGGTGAGAGGAGGGATGGGGGGGGCCTTTTAAAACTTGGTCCTCACTTCCTGTCCCTAAGAGAAATTAGTGGAGTGGACTATCCTCCATTGTGCTTGTCCATGTTGGCCTCCTGGAAAAAACAATTACCGGTAAGTACTAATTCCCGGATTTTGAGGACAGAAGGGTCACCCATTACACTTTTTATTTTTACGACCTTCTACCTCTGGAAGTTGGGCTGGTGGTGTTGGAGGGGCAGGTGGGGTCCTCTCTCACTGTTGTGTTGGAGGAGGGTGAGAGGCGCTCCTCTGTGGTGCAGCAGCTGTCAAAAATCATTAAATAATGGCATTGCATTCAACTTTAATGAACAGTTGTAACTTCTGATGTTGATACATGTGAATAGTTTCGGGCTGGATCCCATTCTTAACCACTAGTGCTCTTATATCACTGCAGCTGCACTCCCACGTAGCCTGGATTAAAAATAAATTAAACATGTTTACACTTACTAGAAGCTGAAGGTACTGTAGGGGCCGCCCAGCCTCGACAGTGACGGTGACGTCGTTGACATTGCTCTGCAACATAAATCCGTACACAATTGTTATGATGACCGTTTTTAATACCAACACTGTATACTACTACGAAGATATTATGGGTGAGAGGAGGGCCATATCCATTTTTTTCTTCTAAATGGGTATTTATGGCGATATATATCGTTATCGCAATAAATTTCTTAATATCGTTAACGTGGGAATATTTTTGATATCGCCCACTCACATTAGCTGCAGCATGAGCATTGAGCGAGTCTGTGTGTAGGAGGAGGAAGCACTAACTATGAAGGGGCATATATCTAAGGGTTCTTTCTTTCACACTAGTGCATTTGCCTGACACAAACGGGAGAACGGCCAGCCCCATTAACAATAATGGGGGGACGGCACTGATCCGACCGCTATCCAGCAAGAACGCCGGGAATTGGCAGGACAAATACTGCAGAACAGCCTTCAGGATCACCACCACATATGTGAAAGTAGCCTAAGGCAAATTACTGGGAAGGGGCACGTATCTGAGAATACCTTAACTTGTTTGGGTGGAGTTAGAGGCATGGCCTAGCCTGAAAGAAAATTGCTGCAGCGCACTATGCACGCCCACGTTGTCCTTCTATACGGTTTTCATTATTAGCACTCACTGGTATATATACAATAGAGTACACTAATTTTTTTACATGTTTTTACTTTTCAAATATGTTGTTACTCACCCTGCCGTATCTCTGCACAGATCTCATTAAGCCTCTCTGGGCACTTGAACTTCAAATCGGACCATTTCCGCTGGATCTGGCCCGGGGTCCGCACAGTGTTGAAACGATGGCGCAAGCCTCGGATCACCTGCTGCACTATCTCCTTCTTCTGCTGGTTCGGGTGGCGGTGTGTGCCATCGTAATCCTGCCGGTCCATCAGCCGGACCATGTATTTAAGCTCTCCAGAGCTAAATGCTGAAGATCACCTGGATGCCATTTTCCAAACTTCGCTCTATCTCTGAGGAGTGCACGCTGTGGCCTAACATCGTGCGTGCCTGCGTATTACGCTATCGCTAGACAATAGTACACTAAGGATTCGTACGCACTTTGTACGCTAATGTACGTACATATTCCATTAAGTAGTGTACCTTTAACAATGCTATGTTCGTTATTAGTCCACAGAACACGACCAGAATAACTAATGATTTGTACGCAGCCATCGACCGAATAGATTCATATTAAGATCAAATCTTTTAAAAAATTAGACGAACATTCGGTGAAGCGAATTTTTTAAGATTCGCACATCTCTAATCCCCAGCAATCAATAACACATTCGCTATACTGTGAATAGAGAATAAGTGTTAATAGTGGCACAACCCCTTTATATACTCAAGGAAATGTTATATCTATATTTTTTGGTCTAATAGATCACTGCAAGCTCAATATTTTGTTTAGTTGCATCACCATATCTTCATATACTGATTGAATGAAGATCTAATACTGCCCACATATGTTAAAATATGAAAACTTTACATTGGGTGCCCTAACTTTTTTACATGTCTGGAAGTCAGTCATTTAAATTTTATGGGGCGAATTGATCATTTGCAGATTGTTTTGGATTCAGTTTTAAAGAGAACTTGTCACCAAAAAATACAATGCGAACTGACAGCATCATGTAATAGAGCAGGAGGAGCTAAGCAGATTAGTATACTATATTTTTGGACTATAAGATGCACTTTTTGCCCCCAAAAGCTAGGGGAAAGTGGCAGTACGTCTTATAGTCTGAATGCTAATGATGGCTTCTATTATGGAAGTGGTCATCAGAATGCAGTAGACGTGACCATTGGTGAGGGAAGTGCTGTGCTGGCTTTACTTACCTTCCTTGGTCTTCTTCCAGGCACTATCCTGCAGTGTGTCCTGATGATATACAGCGCCAGGACTTACTGCATGTAGGTGTTCTGCGATGTGAGTTCACAGTGCTGTGCGTGCTGGAAGCTGACCACAGAGCGGTGAGTGAGTGGCAGCATTGTCTGGAGCAAGCGAGTTAAGTTTTTTTTTTTTAATGTCTAATCTGAGGTCTGATTGGGGTCTAATTTGAGGTCTGATGGGGCCTAATCTGAGGCTGACGGGGTCTGATCTGAGGCTGATGGGGGTCTGATTTGAGACTGATGGGGGTCTGATCTAAGGCTGATGGGGTTCTTATCTGAGGTCTGATGAAGAATGGGGGTCTGATGAGGATTGGGGTTCTGCTCTGAGGTCTGATGAAAATATTTTTTTTTCTTATTTCCCCCCTCCAAATCCTAGGTGCATTTTATAGTCTGGTGCATTTTATAATCCAAAAAATGTGGTATATTTTAGTGGCAAAAGATTCAGTAAAACTTGTAATTTTTACATTTATATCTACAGTCCTGTGAATTCCTATCGGTACAGGAGGGAGTTGTTAGCATTGTGTGTGTAAGTGTGCATACAGAAAAAGCTGTCAGTCACTTCAAACCCCTCCTCCCTGTTCCCAGGCTGTTCACAGGCAATTTTACTGAATCATTTCCCAAAGAAAAAAAATATTAATCTGCTCAGCTTCTCCTGCTCTATAACATCCTATGTCTATAAAAGCACACTGGGGGGGGGGGGGGGTCGGGGTTGCCTGGCGTGGAGATGTAAATTGTTTTGAAACTTTTATAAATGGGACTTAAAGGTTTTCTAATCTGTCCTTGCCTACTTTTCACTCCACTTTTAAAAGTGACAAGACTCACCAAATGCCATAAAATGAACGAGCAAAACGTTTGTTCATCTGGTGATCCTGTCGTTTGTGAAGGCACATCAATTATCGTTTCTTAGCCCTCCATCTAGCCCCAATGTCACTGCCCTAAAGCTACTGGGCTATGATGTCGGGGCTGGAAAGAGGGCATTATTGGATGTGCTGGGCTCCAGGAGAAGGGGTGCGACTGGGCTCCAATAGCAATAGGGACAGCCTTTTGGGTTCCTTAGGAAGCTAATTAGCATATAAATAAAGTTAGTCTTTCATTTAACCCCGTCTTATTCTGGTCAGAGGAAATTAGAGGCCTTATTATGACTTTTCCTGGGTCGCTCAGTAAAACCAGTTTGGTTTGTTTGAACGAGTGTGGGAATGAGGGTGACTTTGCACTTCAATGATGGACAACGGGAATGTGTAAAAATTATAATCTACAGGCTGGCTCATTATACTTTTAGACCAAGATTCCTAAATCCATAAGTCTCAACTGCCGTGAATGTTACAAATTTTTTTGTTACAAAAATCAATTTGTATTTTTAGCTACTGACAATTCCAAATAAATAGGGCTTATGGACCATTCATGACTAAGGATCAAGAAGGAACCTGAAGACAAGTTAAAGGGGGTACACATAAATTCAATGAAAAGGAAAGAGCTTCATACTGTGTAATTAATTTAGTAGAAAATCTCAAGCGTACTAGTAGTGGTATTTGTCCTAGGACATAGTTCACCTGTTTTAGATTTAACATTTTAGATGCAACATTTCTTAGGAAGATCATGGTAGACCTAAATCTGACCATACAAACCAGCAGTTCCCATTAAAGGGTAAGAATGGGTGGTACTGTATGAATGGGATAGGGAATATATTATAAAAAAGAATGCTTAAAGGGGTTATCCAAGACCTATAATGCCTCCCCATACGCCCGGGCCCCTCACACAGATAGAACTTACCTTGCTCCCCGGCACCCGTGTCGCTCTTGGTCTCCACATGCCGCTGCTGCATCTCCCCGTCACGCGAATGAAAACATCCGGCATCAGGAGGGTGTGGGGGGGAAGCCAATAGCAGGCCACGATGGGAACAAGTCTCCCGAGCATCATGGAGTGGGGAGATGCAGTAGTGGCCACCGTGCAGGCGTCAGAAGCTACGTGAGAGGTAAGTACTATCCGTGTGAGGGCCTGGCGTATGGGGAAGCATTATAGGGGTTGGATAACCCCTTTAACATTTTTGAGGAAGGAGGATAGGAGGAAATAAAATGGTTAGATTGTTACAAGAAGCCAAAGGAAGAATCAAAAGATGAGGAAGGGTGAAGCTTTGCTCAGAATAGGAGATGACTGCTCTTTAATAAGGAAGTTCTTAAATACTATTGTAGGGTATGGGGCAGGTTGCTTGTCAGTCTGTGCCTTGGGCTTGGCTTTGCAGGCAGTTGGCTATGACAGCACTGGGAGCCTTCAGAATGCCCTGGGCTGTGATAGCAACTGATCTCAGCCTGCTCTATACACTTACACTGTACCAATGACGTTCAGGTACATTGTGGGTGCATGTACCTTCAGTAGCTGTCAGCCAACGGCTATTCCTCCTGACTTCCCCGTCTACATTTGTGTATGTGTTCTCAGTGAGGAAAGGGGACTAAGCCACTGCCAGAAACCTAGTAAAGTAGGCAGGGGCATAGCTAGAACTGACTGGGCCCCACAGCAAAATTTTGTATGGGCCCCCCGCCCCCCTCTCCATGACTATCCTGGCATCGCGTGTGTACATATGTATGGGTGGGTTCACATCACGTTTTTGCCATCTGTTTGACGTACATGTAGGAAAAAAAGTGATACCACAGAGTAGCACACTACGCTTTTGTATCCTGTTAAAAAAACATATGTTAACGTATCATTTTTTTTTTTACAACGGGACTCTATGGTGACGGATGCCACCGTATGTGATGTGATTAAATGTGATGTGAAACTGGCCTTAGAGTGCCATAACAGTGCGAAGTGCCAAGCACTAGTACACAGCTGAGCGGCGTGGCAGAGAAGGGAGGCTGCCATGTACTGCATGCTATAGTACAGAAGGCTGGCAGAGGGCACGGAGGCCTAGTCCTGGTGATCAGGGGTGTGGACTGTGTTCCCCAAGGCTCCACAGTATCATGTACTGGAATCTACAGTATACACTGTAAAGATATTAGTCTTACCCCCAAATAATAATACATTTAGTGACTATATAATCACCAACATACAAAGACTAAATAATACCGCCATACTGATTAATAACTCCTACCATGACTGGATAACAAAACACTATAATATTATAGCCCAATATCATTACTGGATAGCTCCACCATACATTGACTGAATAACCACCATACAATGACTGAATAACACCGCCATACAGTGACTGGATAACACCGCCATACAGTGACTGGATAACACAGCCATACAGTGACTGGATAACACCGCCATACAGTGACTGGGTAACACCACCATACAGTGACTGGATAACACCACCATACAGTGACTGGATAACACCACCATACAATGACTGAATAACACCGCCATACAGTGACTGAATAACACCGCCATACAGTGACTGGATAACACCGCCATACAGTGACTGGATAACACCACCATACAGTGACCAGATACCAGGGTATAAGAGGGGACAGTACAGTATATGACCAGGGGCACAGTATAGAGTATAAGGGGCACTGTACGTTTATGGTAAGGGGGCAGAATGCAGGGTATGAGGGCATAGTACAGGTTAGTAGGCACAATATAGGGTATAAGAGGGCATAGTAGAGGTTAAGAGGCACAGTACAGGGGTATCCCCTTATGCTCCTGTAATGTGCCTCCTACAGGGTATTATAATGGGGCATAGTGCAGGGTATAGGGCACAGTATTGAGCAGGGGGTACAGTACAGGGTAGTGAGAACAGAACAGGGTAGTAGGGCACACCACAGTGCAGGGGGCACAGTACAGTACAGGGGCACAGTACAGGGCAGGGGGCACAGTACAGGCGCAGGGGGCAACAGAGTGCAGCATAGGGGCACAGTACAGGGCAGGGGGGACACAGTGCAGCCTAAGGGGCACAGTACAGGACAGGGGGCACAGAGTGCAGCATAGGGGGCACAATACAGCAGAGGGAGAAAAGGGCAGGGGGCACACAGTGCAGTATAGGGGGCACATACAGTGCAGCTTCTGAGGGCACAGGGCAGGGGGCACAAGACAGGGCAGGGGGACAGACTCACCATTGTTAGGCAGACAGGCACAGTTTTAAAGTCGGCAACATTGGCTGGAGCAGTGCTGAGAGGGCTGATACAGCACTGCTCAGGGTTGCTCCTGCTTCCTGGCTGTCTGGTACAGCCGGAGCAGGAGGTCAGCTGGCACTACAAGCTAGGCGGGCAATCGGTCACATCCAGGTCCCACATGTTGCTTCTAGGAGTCTGGGAGCGGGCCCTGTTTGTCTCTGAAGTGTGACTTAAAATGATTGGTGGAGCAGCAGCTTCCGCCCACTGCTGCTCCACCAATCACATAACACAGTGCAGCAGCGCAGAGGAGAGGTATGAGAATCCCTCTCTCCCCTCTCATCTTATTTCAACGTTATACATTATTAGAAATATGGCCCTGCTGGCCACAGCCCTCCTATTGCTCCCGGGCCCCTATTGAGCTCGGGCCCCGAAGCAGTTGCTTCCCCTGCTTCCCCGATAGCTACGCCACTGAAAGTAGGCATGATCATCACGGCAGGTGGTAAAACTGGAAGTATACATACACCTGCTAGGAAATTGTCCAAATAGCTATTCGCTAATAAATTTATAATAATGGTATTTCACCTTTTAAGCTACAAAAACGTCCTGATAATCTTCAAGTGACTTCAAGTGGCAAATATACTGAAATAGCTAATAGATAAGTTAAGAAGCAATACATGTAGTACATTTCTTTACCCTCTGAGATTCATAATTACTTACTTTGTTTTTCTGTTTCACCAAACTGGTGATAATTCGTCTTTGCAAAACAGATCACTGGGAAAAGAAATCTTCACTAGTTTCCTCTGCACCTGCTGGTAAAATAAGATTTACCAGAGAAACTGTTTTGATTCTATCAATTTTTTTTAAAAAAATCTAATGGTGCAGATTTCAGTATTCCCCTATGTCAGTGATATATGGGCATCCCATGCCTGCAGCTGTCTCACTCCTCCATGCAGGCATGAGAGCCACATGACTCACCGGCCTGGGTCTTCTCCCCACCAGCAGTTCAGATACATGGTTTCTTTTCCTGCTGTCAACTGCTACCTGCTTCTTCTGCCATGGATCCTTCCTCAGTCCTTAGGGCACATGCACTTTTGTAGACCCTTAAAGGTCCAGCTCACGCATGCCCAGATTTGATCCAGCCTATGGCTGGTTACATACGTATGTATTTTAGGTGCCTTCCTTTAAATGGAAGGTGCCTGAACTTTATGTATTCTATTCTAGCTAGCCCTAGTGAAGGTGTTTTTGTGTCTGACTATCCATGTACCAAACACTTGAACACTACCTGTTTATCGACTCTGTCCTGACCACTGCATGTTTAACGTATGGACTCTTAGCCCCGACCTCAGACTTGTTTCATGGATATGCACAAGCTCTGCGTATTGCCTGATCCCTTGGTGCTTTTCAAAGCAATGGTGTCTCTGACCCTGGTGGATCAACTGCCAACTACACCGAGACTATTCTAAGAGGTAGTGGCATGGTACCTCACCTGCAGCAAAGTCCAGATTCCTGTACAGGGGATTAAATGGTGAATACCAGGGAAACACCAGTGGCCATTACAGTCAGCTTTTGGAGACTCCTATATACTGTATGTTATATGTTCAAATCCTTTTGACCCATAATGAAGAAATTTTCTGATCAATTATTAATTGTTCCATTACAGTAACAATTTCTGTGTTCTCATCCCCCTATTAGTCAAGTTTGGACCTATACTTGATCCCATGCCCAGCCCTTGTAGCTTGCCAAATATCACTATCACTCACAACTATTTGCCCATACAAAAGCACCAATATTTTATCCCATCACCCCCCCTCCCCCTCTATACCACCTCTCAAGCAAAAGTTCTTCTCTAATCAGTCTATTAGATTGTGCCACCCACACTCATATTAGTAGCTAGATTCCTGGCATGAGTGTCCCCTATCCTATTCTAACTCATGATGGTCACAAACAACCAGTGAGATCACTCACCATGACGGTGCTGAGCTGCTGTCCCAATTTACTACATCAATACACTGGATTTGCTACAACTTAGCAACCAGTCAACAGTGCCTCCAGAGGGGCCTTTTTTACTCTCAAACAATCTTATTTTGTTTCTACTGATCATTTACTAAAATGTTATTATCTATATTTTAACTAGAGATGAGCAAATCTATTCACCAATTCGTATCGAATCTTGGAATTTTTTTTGCTGCGAAGCGAATCCGAATATTAGGTAATTCGCTTTGGCTTTGTACGCATTCGCTACGTAGTTTGTCCTATAGATTATACTCTATTGCTACTTATAAGTTACAGTTGCATACGAATTCAATTCATTAGCGCAATTTTACTGTTAGTTCGTTTATCGTGTGCAAAAGCCTGGGAAGAAAGCGGTCACCTGACCTAGTGGGCAGGGCTTGCTCTGATTGGCTCAGGCTCGGTAAGCCAGTGACGCATCACTTCTGCTGCGACTGCTGAGAAGAGCAGAAGCACTGTGTGTGAAGTTCTGAGACTCTGAGACCTGTTTTATGAAAACTGGGGTGTAATTGCTCTGGGAATCCATATTACACATATCAGGGATACTGCAGGGCAAGTACAGGGCCAGTTCAGGGCTAGTAATTAATCAGGCAGGGAGAGAGAGACAGGGAGAGACAGGGAGATACAGGGACAAAGACCAGCTGCAGGGCCACAGAGTGAATTGAAAAATGTCTGGAATGAATAAGCAAAAGTTGTCCAGTTCCAGCCAGACCTCGAGCTCTAAAAAAAAAGGAGAAGGTGGCACAGGGCAGAAGTGCCAAAGGACTTGTAGCCAGAGTATCTACTAGTAGTATTCACAATACTTGGCCATTGTTCCACCAGGCTAACCCACCAAGGCGCAAAATTGTAGTGAAGGAGAAAGTAGATGAGGTAGTGGAGTAGATGGCATGCTCATCTCAGTCTCAGCCGGATGATCTGCTGTCATCTGCTGATACATTATCCATATGAACCCAGGGGTCAGACTCAGAGCATTCCTCCTGCTCCACCATTCCTCTCCAGCAAAGCCCGTAATTTTCGTATGCACTTTGTACGCTTATGTGTACGTGTTCATAACATCACATAAAAGATTAGAAATCTGTAAACAAAATGACATTTATGAGACTGTACAAGTTAATATGACTTGATGTTTCTCCCGTGGCTGTTTAGACATTCTAGAACAAAATCATGCAAGAAGAACCAAGCGCTGTAATTATCACATTTCTGTAAACCGGTTTTACCACATGCCCTGATGCCCATGCCCATCACTTCAAGAAATTCTTAAATGTCTTACTTGAAAGTCAATCTAGTTTGATTGCCACTAGTGGTCAGGAAGTAATTTACAACCCTTAAGGGTAATTTCATCATAGCCAATAAGGGTTTGAACTTCCTCAGGAACCTAGGGGCACATTTATTAAGACTGGCGTTTTAGACACCGGTCTTAATAAGGCCTATACTTGGCAGTAGATCTGCCGGAGTTATGACGACGTGTCGGCCTCTTCATAACTTTGGCAGATCCAACACCGCTTCTACATGTAAAACAGCTTCCAAGCTGTCTTACAATTAGACCATTCTCTATGCCTAAAACAGGTGTAGTGAATGGTAAATGAGAAGGGCCTGCTGGCCAGTACTCTTCCCCATCAATGCCACGCCCACTTTTTTAGACCTGGTGTGAGTGGGGAGAAGTAGGGGATTTGAGCGCAAATGACCTCTGCGCCTCGATCTGTGTCAGAAATATGCCTAATTTTGGCATATTTCTGTTTAATAAATGACTCCTTTAGTTCCTCAACCTGCTTGGTGGTGGATACCTGCCAGTGTACATGCACACACACACCACCTGGGGGTTAAGTGTTTCTCCTTCTTCATCTCTCTTTTCTTCTGATCTAAAAAAATGGCTGATACCTAGAGATGAGCGAGCATACTCGTCCGAGCTTGGTGCTCGTTCGAGTATTAGGGTACTTGTAAGTGCTCGCTGCTCGGACGAGTATCTCGCCATGCTCGAGGAAATGGCAACTTCCGCATCGTGCTTTTTTGGCGCCTATAAACACAGCCAATCACAAGCCAGGAGAATCTACGGTACACCCAGCATCACGTGGGGCCCTTACATGTCGATAGCAGGGGTTGGCTGGCCTGATCAGGTGACCCTGGAATATACTAGTGACTGGCCGCGGCGCTCGGCTCAGTTGCTGTCAGGGCTAGAAGACATTTTTCTTTTGTCTCCTGGCTTGGCTGGCTGGCTGGCACTAGTAGTGCAGCTATCGCCATATATAACCCCCTTTTTTTATGTTATATCTCAGTGATACAAATCCATTGCACACAGCAGTGTGGAACCATTCTGTGTGTCACAGTTCAGTACACTCACTATTTTCTGTCCAGGTGACACTTTCTGTACGTTACAGAATACAACCAAGTCATTTGCTACCTGTCACGTATATAGATTGATCCTAAAAATCTCTGTGCAACATTTGTCTGGGTCGCAGTCTAAATAGCCACCGTCAGTAGGGTGTCAGTCAGCTCTACCATAGTTTCTGCACGTCACGTTCCAAAAAAAAACAAAAATCCAAAACAAAATATACAAAAAAAAATTAGTTTTTTTGTTGTTTTAGCTCAGTGATACAAATCCATTTCACACAGCTGCGTGTAACCTTTCTGTGTGTCACAGTTCAGCACACTCACTCCAATCCGTATATTCTGTCCAGGTGACACTTTCTGTACGTCACAGAATACAACCAAGTCATTTGCTACCTGTCACGTATATAGATTGATCCTAAAAATCTTTGTGCGACATTTGTCTGGGTCGCAGTCTAAATAGCCACCGTCAGTAGGGTGTCAGTCAGCTCTACCATAGTTTCTGCACGTCACGTTCCAAAAAAAACAAAACAAAAAAAAATATTAAAAAAAATATTTTAAAAAAAATTAGTTTTTTTGTTGTTTTAGCTCAGTGATACAAATCCATTTCACACAGCTGCGTGTAACCTTTCTGTGTGTCACAGTTCAGCACACTCGCTCCAATCCATATATTCTGTCCAGGTGACACTTTCTGTACGTCACAGAATACAACCAAGTCATTTGCTACCTGTCACGTATATAGATTGATCCTAAAAATCTCTGTGCGACATTTGTCTGGGTCGCAGTCAAAATAGCCAC
Source organism: Rhinella marina (assembly GCA_900303285.1). NCBI lineage: Eukaryota > Metazoa > Chordata > Amphibia > Anura > Bufonidae > Rhinella > Rhinella marina. The sequence goes on along the minus strand of ONZH01004913.1, from coordinate 114,584 downwards.
CGTCAGTAGGGTGTCAGCTGCGTGTAACCTTTCTGTGTGTCACAGTTCAGCACACTCACTCCAATCCATATATTCTGTCCAGGTGACACTTTCTGTACGTCACTTAATTAAACCAGACTGAACAAGTTTGTGGGTTTCAGTACACCCGGCCCGTTTATTTGTTTTTTTTTTATATCATACACTTATATACAGAAAATGTTGAATCCCAGGGCTAAGGGTCGAGGACGAGGGCGTGGGCGTGGGCATTCAATTACTGTAGGGGAAAGGCCGTGGTCCTGGGTAGGGTGAGACAGTACCTGCTGATGAGGGAGCTGTGGAACGCCGCAGAGCTACACTCCCTAGCTTCATGTCTCAACTTACAGGGACACGTGGTAGAGGACTGTTGAAACCACAACAGTGCAAACAGCTGATCTCGTGGATTGCGGACAATGCTTCAAGTAATTTGTCCACCAATCAGTCTTCCACGCAGTCCACCCACGTTACCCAAGGGAGCACTCCTCTGGCTCCTCCACCTCAACCTCCTATCCCCCAGTATGCCCCCTCCCAGGAAAATTTGGAATGCGATCCGGCATACTCTCAGGAACTGTTTTCTGGACCCTTCCCAGAGTCACAAACCACTTCTCAGGTTGCTGCTGACCTCGTTCCCGATGCCCAAGTGTTCCAACTGTCGCAGTCTGTGGGTGATGATGATGATGATGACAATGTTGAGTTAGTGGAAGAAGTTTGTAAAGAGGTGTCGGACGATGAGGAGACACGGTTGTCAGACAGTGGTGAAGTTGTTGTAAGGGGAGGAATTCCGAGGGGGGAGCAGACTGAGGAATCGGAGGATGACGAGGTGACTGACCCAAGCTGGGTTGATATGCCGAGTGAAGACAGTGCTTCTGAGGCGGAGGTGAGTGCTGCACCAGAACAGGTTGTAAGAGGCAGTGGTGTGGCCAGAGGGAGAAGCAGGGCCAGAGCTGGTGCATCAGCAGCAACTGTTTCACATAGTGAAGCTCCCGTGGCGAGGCCTAGATGTTCGCAAGTCTGGAGGTTCTTTAAAGAAAGTGAGGATGACCGACGGACTGTGGTGTGCAACCTGTGCCACACCAGGATCAGCAGGGGTGCCACCACTACTAGCCTAACCTCCACCAGCATGCGCAGGCATATGAGTGCTAAACACCCCACTCAATGAAACCAAGGCCGTTCACCACCTCCTGCGGGTCACACCACTGCTCCTTCCCCTGTGTCACTCGCTGCCTCTGCTAGTCAACCCCCTGCGTCACTCGCTGCCTCTGCTAGTCAATCCCCTGCCCAGGACCCCGGCACGAGCGCCTCCCGCCGGAAAAAACACCTTCGCCTCCACGATCCGCCACAGTGTCCACCAACGTGTCCCAGCGCAGCGTTCAGCTGTCTTTACAGCAGACGCTAGAGCGCAAGAGGAAATACAGTTTCACCCACCCACATGCCCAAGCCCTCAACGTCCACATCTCCAAATTGCTTAGCCTGGAGATGCTGCCCTATTTGCTGGTAGAGACCGAGGCCTTTCGAAATCTCATGGCGGTGGCTGCCCCTCGGTATTCGGTCCCCAGCCGCCACTATTTTTCCCGATGTGCCGTCCCAGCCCTACACCAGCACGTGTCACAGAACATCATCCGTGCCCTGACCAATGCTGTTTCTGAGAAGGTCCACCTAACCACAGACACGTGGACAAGTGCTGCCGGGCAGGGACACTATATCTCACTGATGGCACATTGGGTTAACTTGGTGGAGGCTGGGACCGAGAATGACCCTGGGGCCGCTCATGTACTGCCCACACCGAGGATTGCGGGGCCTACCTCGGTCACGGTCTCTCAAACGTACTATGCCTCCTCCTCCTCCGACCCCTCCTCCTCCTCCACCGAATTACCATCCGTGGGCACGGCGCCTTCAGTCGGTAGCTCTAGGCGCAGCAGCAGTGCCGTGCGAAAGCGCCAGCAGGCGGTGCTCAAACTGCTGAGCTTAGGTGACAAAAGGCACACCGCCCAAGAGCTGTTACAGGGCATCACGGCGCAGACCGATGTGTGGCTGGCACCACTGAACCTCAAGCCAGGCATGGTTGTGTGTGACAATGGGCGTAACCTGGTGGCGGCTCTGCAACTCGGCAGACTGACACATGTGCCATGCCTGGCCCACGTGTTCAATCTAATAGTTCAGCGGTTCCTCAAGACATACCCCAATCTGTCTGATTTGCTAACCAAGGTGCGCCGCATCTGTGCGCATTTCCGCAAGTCGACCACAGATGCTGCCACTCTCAGGGCAGCGCAACGCCGCCTACAACTGCCCGCTCACCGACTGTTGTGCGACGTGCCCACGAGATGGAATTCGACATTAAACATGTTATCCAGAGTTTACCAGCAGCGCAGAGCGATTGTAGACTGCCAGATGTCAACTTCCACCAGAACTGGTAGTCAGGTCAGTCAGATTCCTCAAGTCTACAATGAGGAGTGGACGTGGATGTCTGATATCTGCCAGGTGTTGAGCAACTTTGAGGAGTCAACACAGATGGTCAGCGGCGATGCCGCCATTATCAGCCTCACCATCCCGCTGCTTTGCCTGTTGAAAAACTCACTGCTCAGCATCAAGTCGAATGCTTTGCGCTTGTCACAAGAGACGGTGGAGGAAGATACGTCGCTTGATAGCCAGAGCACCCTCCGGTCTGTTTCTCAGCGCGTATCGGTGGAGGGGGATGAGGAGGAAGAGGAGGAGAATGTCGGCGAGACAGAAGAGGGTACCAGTGCTCAGTCCTTAACTCTTGAGCGTGTATGGGCTGAAGAGGAGGACTTGGAGGAGGAGGAGGAAATGGAGAGTCAGGCCAGTGAGGAGAGGGAATTCTTGCGTGTTGGGACTCTGGCGCACATGGCAGACTTCATGTTAGGCTGCCTATCTCGTGACCCTCGCGTTAGAAGAATTTTTTCAAACACCGATTACTGGGTGTTCACTCTCCTGGACCCACGGTACAAGCAGAACCTTTCCACTCTCATCCCTGCAGAGGAAAGGAGTATGAGAGTGAATAGATATCAACAGGCCCTGGTGCACAAGCTGAAACAATTCTTCCCATCTGACGCCGCTAGCGGCAGAGGGCATGGTTCTGTGGGCCAAGTAGCGGGGGAGAGGAGGCGAGCAGGCAGCTTGTCCAGCACTGGCAGGGGAACGCTCTCCAAGGCCTTTGCCAGTTTTATGTCACCCCAGCAAGACACTGTCACCTGTCCCCAGTCTAGGCAGAGTAGGGGGAGCTGTACAGAAAGATGGTGAGGGAGTACCTAGCTGACCATACCAACGTCCGTAGCGATCACTCTGCTCCATACAACTACTGGGTTTCAAAGCTGGACACGTGGCCTGAACTGGCGCTGTACGCCTTGGAGGTGCTGGCCTGCCCTGCCGCTAGCGTGCTGTCAGAGCGGGTATTCAGTGCAGCTGGTGGCGTCATCACTGATAAGCGTACACGCCTGTCAACTGACAGCGCTGACAGGCTGACGCTTATTAAAATGAACAAAGCATGTATTTCACCGGAATTCAAATCTCCTCCGGGGGAAAGCAGCTAAAGATTTAAATTACTTATGTATCCGATTCCTCTTCTCTACTCCTCCTACTCCTCCTCCTCCTCCATATCGTCTTTGCCTAACGCTGACCAAAAAAACGCCATTTTTCAGAGGTCCAACTGGCACTCTTTTACCACAATTTTTCTGGAGGGCCACCTACAGGCCCTCTGTCCAAACAATTTTTCCGGAGGTCCACCTACAGGCCCTCTGCCCAAACAATTTTTCTGGAGGTCCACCTACAGGCCCTCTGTCCAAACAATTTTTCCGGAGGTCCACCTACAGGCCCTCTGTCCAAACAATTTTTCTGGAGGTCCACCTACAGGCCCTCTGTCCAAACAATTTTTCTGGAGGTCCACCTACAGGCCCTCTGTCCAAACAATTTTTCCGGAGGTCCACCTACAGGCCCTCTCTCCAAACAATTTTTCCGGAGGTCCACCTACAGGCCCTCTGTCCAAACAATTTTTCCGGAGGTCCACCTACAGGCCCTCTGTCCAAACAATTTTTCTGGAGGTCCACCTACAGGCCCTCTCTCCAAACAATTTTTCAGCAGGTCCACCTACAGGCCCTCTCTCCAATTCCAGTTTCCAGTTTTATTTGCACAAACTGCGTACATTTTTATTTTTGGGATAGGTTTGAAAAATAATATTACCTGCGTATCTATATTGCCCAACATTGGATACGGTAGCAAGTAGAAGACCAAACACATGCTGCCCACAGGGTTCCGCAAATTCCTGGTCCACAATGTCAAGGAGCTTGAGGTTCTGTTCATGAGCAACAAGTCCTTCTGTGCTGAAATCGCCCACAACGTCTCCATCTAAGAACCTAAAGACCATTGTGGAGAGAGCGGCACAGCTCGCCATCAAAGTGACGAACCCCAACGCCAGACTGCGCAGAGAAGATAACAAATAAATATCTCTGTGGTTATTTTTGCTAAATAAAAGTTTAATAAACACAAAAAAAATTGATCTGTTCCTGTGCCTGATCCACCCAAGTTGAATCTGTCCCATCATGAGAAAGTCCCCCCAAGGAGTCCCCACTGTAACTTGCTTCCCATACAACTACCTAACTCCCGACACCTGTGTCTCGCCATTGTCCACCACCTCCTCAGACAACACTGGTAAATCCACACTGTCAGCACATGGAAACAGCAAAAGGTCTTGCGAATTGGGGCAGAGAATGTTGTGGGCTAGCACATCAGAGAAGGGGTGACTATGGGGTTCCAGGGAGTACGTGACCACATGCAATATCCATTTAAAAGTCATGCCACAATTGATCGAGCTCATAATTGACAATTGTACCGGTTGATGCTAAATTTTTAAGTTGGGGTCCTGCGTCGTCATTCTAACTACATCCGGCTGTTGTCACCATCACACACGCTAGCCCAGATGGCACTCCTCTGGCTCTTCCAGCTCAACCTCCTTCCCCCCAGCCTGCCCCCCCACCTACAGGCCCTCTCTCCAAACAATTTACGTCTTTGTCCTATCTTTCTCTCTCTCCAAACCATTTTTCCGGATAGCTGCCATATACGGTATTTAACTGAGTAGTATACATGGAAGACATACCACACTTGATCAATCTCATAATTTACGACTGTACTGGTTGATGCTAAATTTTTATGTTGGGGTCCTGCGTCATCATTCTAAATACATCCGGCTGTTATCACAACACACGCTAGCCCAGGGGGCACTCCTCTGGCTCTTCCAGCGAAACCTCCTTCCCCCCAGCCTGCCCCCACCTACAGGCCCTCTCTCCAAACAATTTACCCTGATAGGGGACGTATTAGATATTGTACTGATGTCTTTTTTTGTTCTTCTTTTAATTGCCTCCTGACCTGTGATAGGCAGAGCATGGACACGTCCCCTTAGCTGCAGTGGGAAAGACACTCCCCTGGCCAGAGCAAGCTCTTTTTCCATTTTCCGTGGTCGAAAAATCCATGAAATATAAGGTCCCAAGATAGGGGACGTATACGGTATTAAACTGAGAAGAATCGATACCATACCGGTTGATGCAACAGTTTTTCCAAATCCATTCCGGCTGTTGTTACCACCACACACGCTAGCCCAGGGGGCACTCCTCTGGCTCTTCCAGCGAAACCTCCTTCCCCCCAGCCTGCCCCCCAACTACAGGCCCTCTCTCCAAACAATTTACCAGGATAGGGGACGTATTAGATATTGTACTGATGTTTTTTGTTTTTCTTCTTTTAATTGCCTCCTGACCTGTGATAGGCAGAGCATGGACATGTCCCCTTAGCTGCAGTAGGAAAGACACTCCCCTGGCCAGAGCAAGCTATTTTTCCGTTTTCCGTGGTCGAAAAATCCATGAAATATAAGGTCCCAAAATAGGGGACGTATACGGTATTAAACTGAGAAGAATCGATACCGTACCGGTTGATGCTAGAGTTTTTCCAAATCCATCCGGCTGTTGCCACCACCACACACACGCTAGCCCAGGGGGCACTCCTCTGGCTCCAGCGAAACCTCCTTCCCCCCACCTACAGGCCCTCTCTCCAAACAATTTACCCAGGTAGGGGATGTATTAGATATTGTACTGATTTTTTTTAGTTCTTCTTTTAATTGCCTCCGGCGATAGACGGGAATCGAACCCGGGTCAATTCTTTGGGAAGCATCTATGCTCACCACTTTACCACCAACAGCCACAGCAACTGATAAGAACATATACTAAACTTGATTTTAGCTGCAGTGCCAGCATGAGCAGTGGTGTCACCTGCAGGCGGTGATGGGCCTTCGTTGCACCTAGTTGGGTGCTTCCCTAACATGTGATGCGTATTTGCCTCGGCTTTCTTGGTCTGGGTGAGCACAATTGCCATGAGGGTAACCACCAGGCTGTTGCCTGAGAATTTGGGGTAATGGTGGGATTAGGCAGCCTCAGAGGCATCCATGCATGCTGCCCCTGCTGTTTCCGGTCCATTTCCGTTTTGTTTCCATCATTTTCTGAGGTTTCCAGGTTTTCACCCAGCCTTCCCTAGGCAGAGCCTTGGTCCCCTGCAAAAATGCTCGAGTCTCCCATTGACTTCAATGGGGTTCGTTATTCGAAACGAGCACCCGAGCATCGGGAAAAGTTCGACTTGAATAACGAGCACCCGAGCATTTTAGTGCTCGCTCATCTCTACTGATACCATTTCGAGAAGTTTGCTCAAAAATTCAGATTTTGGATTTTTTGAAAATTCGGGTCAAATTTAGTTTAGAATCTATTTACCCATCTCTCATTTTAAGCCACTATTGTTCATGCATTTCCTTAATATATCAGTCTGAATCTACACTTCAAGGGATTGTAACAGAAAGTCTTTATTTCCCCACAGAACCAGTACCATTGTTATTTATGGGTTGTCCCTGATATTGCAGTTCAACCTCATTCAGTGAATGGGCTGAAATGCATTACCAGACAGAGCCCATGGACAAGTTTACACTGTTTCTCAGAAATAAAAAAGATCCTACTGTCTAATTTCATACAAAATCGTTTAAGGCTTGAATAGATTCTACCTTTTAAGACCTACCTTGATAAGAGGTAAAGTTATGATGCTACTCTTTACACAATATATATTAATGTTTTCTAGGAGACTAGTTCAGTTCATGAAATACTGTAGAGATGGACCTCTTTAGAAAATAGATAAATATCAGTGAGTCATGGGATGATTTATGGAGATTGATGCTTTCTTGATGGTTGCCTATTATCAGATTACCAGTCCTACGCCTCCAGGTTAGGAATGTAACACAAGGTTTGACAAAATGGCGTTAGTAATTGCAGTACAATGTCTGACTATAGAGAAACCATAAGAGCAACTCTCTTTAATCTGCCCTGTATTGTTATGGATAATGTGTTATATATTATTTAAACTTTCAAGATTAGAAGGGATTCAAGAAGCAAATTGCTTAAATTTAGAAAATATCTAAAACAATTTCCTAATCTATGAAATAATTAGTATAAGTATAGAGGATCTGTGCCCACTTCTGGGATCAGGCATGTTTCTTTCATCTTAACTGCAAATGACACTGATATTTTTAAAAACCCATGTAAGTAAAACATGTAACTAGTTGGTTTTGATGTCACTGCTTCTGATCTATGAGTTTCCGTGTTATGATCTGCTAAATGTATGAATTATAAAGAATTGCGCACACCCATCTGAAAACCAGGACAAGTCACTTTGTACTTCCTTGACTACAACACAAGTCCTTTATGCATTCTGATATTCTCACAATTTGTAGTAAGTGATAACTTGTACTGCTCTTATTTGAGGTGGAGGACTGTATTTCAATAGCTAGTACCTCATGGAGTATCTACTATGCAAGCCATGAAATCTTATTTGCTCCCCAATATGTGAACTTTTAAGCCAGCACTCCATGGCGTCATGTCTTCATCTAAAAGACATGGTAAAATCACAGATTTACCACAACTAGAGATGAGCGAACTTTTGGAAAATTCAATATGGCTGCCTCGCCGAATTTTTTTTTTAAAATAGCTTTCTGATGAATTACTTCATCACGATACATGATCGCGACATCTGAGAGTAATAATACAGTTTAAAATTAACAGAAAAAAATGAAATCATACTTATTGCCTCCATTTGCTCGTGACAGGTAGGCCGCTGCCATCTTGCTTTAAGATCTTGCGCGAAATCTTCGGCGGCCTAAGATGACGTTGTCACGCAGGCCGGTGTGGTAACGTCATATGTCACAACGCACAGGATTTCAACCAAGATCTTCAATGAAGATTGCAGCGGCCGGCCAGTTGCAAGCAAATGGAGGAGGTATGTATGATTTTTTTATTTTTTTTACACTATTTCAGGTTAAATTGATTTGCTACAACGAAGCACAAGGAAATTCGGCTTTGCGGCGAATCAAATTTATCCTTAAATTCGGATTGAATTCCACTTTGCTTGAAACTACTGCAAAATAACTGACATCATTGCATTTTTGTACGATGATTGCAATATTGCTGGTGTCTCTTCTGTCTAATGGACTGGGGACAGTCGTATAACCTTGCCATTTTACCAAAACTCACTGACGATGTTGTATTGCCCTAGCTTTATTGATTGGTACCTATTGATGCATTATCATCTGGCAACTTCAGATACAATCAGAATATGGAAGACCAAAACTGATATTCTTTGTGTGAGAAAAATAACTGTTGTCTTAAGGGGGGTGAAGGAATACTTATGAATTTATACTTATGAATATATATTACCATTATTACTAGAGTCTAAATTTTTAAAACAGTTCTGGTTGTAACATTTAGTAGAAGATTGATGAGTCAGTTTTTTAGGAGTCACATTGCCATAATTTGTGCCAAATTTGTTAAATGTTGCACAGTCTTCGATACATTTAGTGCATGAAATCATCACTTTTGACAGATTACCAGGCTCGCCAACTCGATTTTAGATTTTATCCATAAATGACAGATAGACAGTAGTTCAGAAGTGAACACACTGAAACAGAGGTGGACAGGAAACTTAAAGAGACCCTGGAAAAATACCTAAAAGTGGCCCCATATTGTAGGTGGATCCAAATTGACAGAAGGCAGGGAAACACAAGTAGGTAGAGTCAACAGAAGTAGATGGGGCCAGCAATACCAAATACCACAGTGCAGCTCAAAATACTACTGCCCAAACCACAGTAGGAAACTGTATCATCATCCTGAGGACAGCAATACAGTTGAATTCTGGAGGCCACCTGTGGTCGTTGGCCAAGTGCCTGATGCCCCTACATTAATTAATTCTCAGAGCATCAGATCTTTATATACCTGGCTGGTGCCCTAGTTAAGGGCTTGGGTGGCCCCTTGGACATCGGCCCACTGGGAAATTTCCTTGTAGGGTCTATGGCCAGTCTGCCGCTGCATTGGAAAACCATAATGAAATACATCCATAACTCTGAACAGTGACCTGTACAACGATGATAAAAACATCATAATAATCTGCAGAAGCTCCACCAGCTTCAAAAACATCATGTTTTTTGTTATGGACACTGAAAATAAGTGCGTAATAAGTGCGAAAATAAGTGCGTAATAAGTGCGTAATAAGCGTAAAAGTGTACTTTTACGAACTGTCTAAGAATTTACAGCTAACAGGCAATCTGAACATTTTTGTTATTCATTATTTGTGTCAAAGGAACTTGGGGTAAAATGGTTGAAATCAGCCATTTCAGTCAATATTTGTTCTAATGCATCTTCTATAACAATTCAGTGTTAATCTGGGGGAAGAAAGAGGAATCCATATAATTACTCTATCAGTTATATACCTAGTGCTCATAATGTACTCACTGCATGGACAATATACCTGTATGAACACTGGCTTACACCATACTGTAGATCGAAGAAGGACTCTAAAACAGTTTCCAAAGAATATTCACAACCCAATACAGACTAAAATTCATTGGTTGATATAGCTTATTGCTGTGTCACTGCGTATTTAGAAAAGTCTGTATGTACAGTATATATAGCAGTACCTTACAGGAAAATATTAACATAGGAGGTCAACCTCTGACTAGCAGACACTATTTACGTCAGAGATCTTCGTGTTGAAGTTCTACTGCCTGGGATTACTGGCACGGCCCATCTCTGAGTTTGCTTAGCTGTGTGAGATAATACCATAGATATTGAGAATAGCCACTAAGAATTCTGACGCTTTTCTCTAGTTTTCTTTTTTTTTTTTTTGCCATTTTAATGTTGTTTTGCATGGCCTGCTTTGTTTGCACAGGTGAGCTACAGCCAGTCGCTCTTTTCTTGTGAGACTGGAAATGCTGGTTTACCTGGAGGGTTTTTTGCAGACAGTTTTTTTGTTCAAAAGGAAGCAATTAAGACTGAGCTTGAACCTGTCTAGTCATTTAGGAGAGGAAGCTACAACAGATGTAATGAAACTGAGCAAATACAAACAGAAGCTTTAGGTCTTAGTAGGATGATACAGGGGAGTGCTGCAAAGGTGACTTATTTTACTGCTACTGTACTATCATACTAGGCAATATCCTGCTTATATACAGTATATTATAATAATAATTATTATTATTATTGATTTGAAGTTAATACAAATGATAGATTTTTTTCAAAAAGTTACAAAAGTTGAAGTTGCAGGTTACTTGGAAAGACCAGTGGTCCCTCCACCACATAATAAAAATCCAGCATTATAAATGGCACCAGGCAGGTGGAGGACCTGTTGTACATTTTGCATTGGGGGCCAAGAATTTTGAGTCTCACTTTTGATGTAAACTTCTAAGATATGAACTTTTTATATACAAAGTGGCCAAGTTCTTGAAATGTAGTTGGCTGTCTTCATCGTGGCTACGTCTTATGATTGCATATTAATCCTTTCCTGTCCAGGCTTCATTGATGCCTCTGTACCCAAAGCGAAATTTCAACTTTTTGATTGACACATTCCAAAAAAAAATATATCCAATAGATTCCAAATTAATTAATTTATTATTATGGTAAATGTCTGCAAACAATACATGTAAACGTTTTAGAGTACATTGAGCAAAATTTAATAAAATAAGTATTGCCTGCTGTATATTTTAACTCTAATGTAGTTGTTTCCAGTATTGAAATATACTATAAAAGTTATCATTAAATTCCCCATGTAGAACATGATATATAATAAGATGGTGGCTACTGGGAATTTCTGAATATCAGTTCCATTGTTGTAAATCAGTCTGCCGATGGACCTGCAAAAACTTGGAAGAAACCTGAAATTCCTTCCAATTTCACATCTTATTATTAGAATATCCCTGCTGGAAGTAGGAAGTATTTTTTTTTTATTTGACGAATATGGCAAGTGGAATGGAATGTGCTCATATACATCACTGACTGCAAGTAAAAAAAAAATAAAAAAATAAAAATGTATTCTGCCCAGTATGTTTTTCTGTTGGATCACTCCATTTTGTAAGTGTAGTTAAAATGCACTGTTAAAAATAAATAAATAAATAAATAAATAATAATAAATATTTATATACCAGCAGCATCCCCTAATCAGTGAGAAAAGGACTATCAATCTAAAATTCATTATACCCTTTGAATATATTCATATATACATATGGAGATTTTTCAATTGTGTACCCTGAATATGCACCCCAAAGTAAAGCGGTATTAACATGGCCCCATACTATTATACTAGGGAATTGCCATTTAAGCAGTTCCCCTACACAGTCTTCAAAATGGCTGAAAGTGAACCAATACTCATATGCTCGCATGACAGCATATACCAAAAAGGTATCTCTGACTCACTCAGTAACATATAATTACTCCCGGGTTGTGATAATTGTTTCAGTGACTCTCCTGCTCTGCAGCCACATTAGCACGCAAGGTTAAAAATATCTGCCTGATTTTATTTATTTTTTACATTTTTAGGGCAGGAAGTTTTCTCAGACAGAAAATCTTGAAAGTTACAAGCCATGACGGGCTGTCAGTAGATGTGTTTTCAGCCATAATCCCTGAAACAACATATTATGAAATTAAATGTTTCGCCTTTTCAGTCGTTTAAGTCGACGTAGGAAACGTTGAATTGCTTCAGTGTAAATAATTTTACGCAGACCTCACATGAATAACTGGATGTACGGAAACAGAAACAATTTGATAAAACTGTATCGTGTTTGATTAAATTATCAAAGTCACTTTCCATTTCTAGACAGAAATTAACTTCCGAATAGAACAGTGAATAGTTTGGGCCATTTCTGATGTGGTTCTAGAGCAGTTTTTTATGTCAGGATTGGATCCAAAAGGAACGAAAAGTATAACTAAAAGAGTAATTCTACTCTGAGGACAATGAAGTAGGCGTGTTGCATGCTTTATACTTTTGTGTTGAACTTTTACTTTTTTTTAATCTATATGGGTCTAATCTATTTTTTGGGGGGAAGTGAAGCATTTGGGCTGTACTATGCTACATTTGAATAATATAACAAGCTCAGGGGTGCACCACCAATGAGGCCAGGTGAGGCGATTGCCTCAGGCAGCACCAAGATGGGGCAAGAGGGGGGCAGCTGAAGGGTAAGGGGTTAGGTTAAGAAATTGGTTCCTGCTCGAAATCCCATGCACGGTGACATATGACATCAGCACGGGCCGCACAAGATTTCACGCTAGATCTTCAATCAAGATGGCGGCGGCTGGCTCTTCGCGATCAAATGGATGAGGGTAAGTATGATTTTATTATTTTTTTAATTTTACACTGTATTATTACTGTTAGATGCCGTGATCAGTTATGAACGTGGCATCTGAGGGGTACAATAATGGGGAGTGGCTCAATCGTCATTGCCTGTCATTGAACACACTACTTAGGGTGCATTCACATCACCATTTAGCTTTCCGTTCTTCTGATCCATCAGAAGAAGAGAGAGAGAAATAAAAAACAGGATCCAGTAAAAAAAAAACAGACCCTGTTGCATCAGTTGTCATCCGTTTGAGCCATTTCCATCTGAGATCCGTTTTTTAGACAGGGAAAAAAAAAGTCCTGCATGCAGTACTTTTATTTCCGTCTAAAAAGACGGATCTCAGACGGAAATGGCTCAAACAGATGACAACTGATGCAACAGGGTCCGTTTTTTTACTGGATCCTGTTTTTTTCTCTCTCTCTTGTCCTGATGGATCAGAAAAACGGCAAGCTAAATGGTGATGTGAATGCACCCTTACAAAGAAATGTGCTTTGTGACAAAGTAATTCATCATGAAGCAATTTTTTTTAGTAAAATTCAGCTAAGCAGCCAAATCAAATTTTTCAACACTTTGCTCATCTCTAGTTATATGAATAAACCACATCAGTGTAGTTTATGCTTATTTTTCTTTAAGATTTTCGTACAGTTTTCAATTTGCACCAAAATCTGAAAATTCACACAATTGACATGCTGTGGATTTCAAAGTCTGTACCACAGGTCAATTTCTGCAAAGAGTTTGAAAATCTCATCTACTTAGCTGGTACTGGATTTCACTGTGGATTTCCAAACAAAAGTCTGCACAGAAAATCTATGTATAATATGTATTGTGTGCATAAATCCGTTCTTGGTGTCGGGGGAGACTGATAGGAGATTCTTTGGAAATTAATTTTCAGCTGAGCAACGTCAGTGAATTATGGATAACACACGGCTAGTAAAAACGGACACATTGACCAACCATGGATACTTCACAGACATCTTAACGGATAAAACATATATGATTTTTTTCACGGACGTGACACTGACACGGAAATGTGACCTAGGCCTTATTGCGCTTTTATATTTGATGCAGTTTTTGAAGCCAGTTTCAGGAGTGGACTAAAAAGGCAGAGGCATTAGATACATAGGAAATACTCTACTTCTAAAATCTATGGCATATTATAAAAAAGCTTTTTTGTTTGTGGCTTTTTTGGCCTTTTTCATGTATTTTTAGGTCCATTGTGTTTTGTTCAAAATGCAGTATTTTCTAAGTATGGCATTTTTGCAAGTTCTATATAGGTTATACATTTAATGACAAAGCAAAGGAGAAAAGAGGAGTTGTTGGAATCGAATGAAAAGTGTGAATGTAATGATGATATATGTAAGTGGTTACAATATAGAGAGAAAGGAGAAGTTTATTGGGGAAAACTATACATTGGGCTCTAGTATCCTGTTGGGCCACCTCTAGCCTGGATATAAGATGAGATACAGTTGGACATGGCGTCATACAGGTTTTGAATGTTATCCTGAGATACATTTGCTCACAGATGTTGAAGCTTGGCCTTCTAGATCCTACACACTCGCAAGTTGCTGAAGCTGATATCCCAGCTGGTCCCATAAATGCTTGATTGGCGATAAATCTGGCAACCAGGCAGGCCAAGGAAGTGTTACAATCTGGCAGAGACATTGCTGAAAAATACCAATTGGAAGCCCTGCCATGAGAAGTTACACATGTGGACATAGTATGTCCTGCACATATCACTGAGCTGTTACTGTTCCTGGTCTCACTTCTATGGGTGACCGACTGTCATATGAGTTGGCTCCCCAGATCATCACACCAGCAGTTGGGGCAGTGTGTTGCTTCATAGCAAAGGTAGGACTGAATTGGTCAGCACAAGGCCTCCTCACTTGAACCCAACCATTGTCGGATGCCCAACAGAACCTGGATTCATTGCTAAAGACTGTACTGCTCCAGTCCGTAGCAGTTCAGGTTTCTCATCCATGGAAATGAAGACAATGGTGGCTGGCTGTCAATTGAAGGACATATAATTGGTGCCATGACACCAAATTTCCTTCTGCTGAGCACCTGGAAATGGTCCGGGTAGAGACAGTGGTGTATAATAAAGGTGCCACCTGTGTCTGGATGGTGAATATCAAAACTGTGGGAGCTTCTTGTGCTTGTCAGTGGATAAAACGATCCTCTCTACTGGTGGTCTGTCTGGGCTGTCCGGAGCCTGTTCAGGGGCATGTCTAGCAGTCTATGATCTCTCACCAAAAGGTACACTAACTAAAAGTAGTCTATGAAAGCCTTTTCATAGGGCAGCGGAGGAAGCACTTTTACATTCTCTTGTGGCAAGACCCAGTGTCTAATCAGTCCTCACTTGTAATTGTTACATATCTGTCTGAGATATTACTGCATATTGAGTTTTGCAGCCAACCAACATTTCTATTAGTGTTGAGCGAAGCGAGCTTCAGATGTTTCATCTGAAGTCGCTTAGTTCAAAACTTTGGAATAATACTGCACAGAGATTCGTCTCCGTACGGTATTAGAATGTATAGAGACGAAGTTAGCTATTCATGAAGTCGCGCGTAAGTGGCTTCGGTTCCAACTAGTACCTCGGAACTGAAGCCGAGTTCGTTTTCATGTTTTAAAGTGGTTTTCCACTTTAAAAGTCAATTACCGAAGTTATTCAACGCAGTCATGCACGACTTCGTGAATAGCCAACTTTGGCTCATCGGAGCCCAGACATTCTAATACTGTACGGAAACGAATCTTTCTACATTATTCCGAATTTTTGAATGAAGTGACTTCCGAAACTCGCTTTGCTCAACACTAATTTGTATGTTAAAAATGTTTAAAATGTCATGATTAAAAAAAAAAAACACACAATGATTGTAAAAAAAACACAATGATAAATGCATTAAATTTCTTTATGCAAAAAAAAAGAAAAAAAAAGAATAAAATGTGTTAAGGATGTGTTGGTAAGAATAAAACTTGTGCTAGCAGCGAGGGTTTAGCTCTATTAACCTGTATAAAAATGATAAAAACTATTGTCCATTGTGATAGCATGTTCAGCAATCATGTGATGAGGTGCATTGGACATTGTCTTGTTCAGCTTTCCTGTGTGCTGTTGGCGGATGCAGTCACATAACTGTTCGTCACAATGGATGACGCTTCCTCCATGGTAGCACTGCTACTTATCATTATTAAAGCTGGGTGCTTATACATGTGATAATATATCTATATAATCCAGGAAAAAAAAACTTTAAGAGGCGATAAGATGATTTAAGTAGTCTTTTGCAGCTCAGAGGTTGTATTTGATGCAGTATACGGAGTGGCCTGATTGTAAGGAGCTTTTTATTTGAGTGTTTCAAATGTATTTGCCTGATATAATAACTTTTAATCCAAAAGTTAAAACTTCCCCAAATCAAAGAGTAATATTTGAAAGCAAAAATTGCTGTGCAGGCACAAGAAAAATATGAATGTGAAAGTAAATCTTTGTGTTTCTCTAGAGAAACATGAACATTCTCAGAGATAATGAAAAATCTCACACAATCCCTACAATATCTCTTAATAATATAAAAATGAATTTCTGTCTGTCTGTCTGTTCTCTATGCGCGACCAAACTACTGGACCGATTTTCACCAAATTCGGCACACAGGTACATCAGGTGTCCGGGAAGGTTTTAGACCAGGTCTCATCTCTCTAGGACATACCGTTCCTGAGATATTCCCAAAATATGATCTCCATTAGCCAACATTACAACTGGGAGCTTTGGTTTTAAACTCCAACTGCCATTCTGTGCAAAGGCAAACACAGGGAGGGCAGGTTTCCATAACAACCAGGTAATTATCAGCAGCTGAGGATCTCATCCATTTCTATTTACTGACACTGTTAAAGGTTTTCCGGTTACCATAAATATAACTTATGTTTTTTTCTATTACTACAGTTCAGTAGTAATAAAAGATGTTTTCCTCCACTGCTGCCTATTGCGTGGGCTCATAAATAAGCATGGTATTGACATTTAATTCAGGCCACCCTAAAAGAAGTACTTAAAACCCCCGCCCCAGGTCTCACTAAGCCACACCCCCAACTCTGTCAGGCCACACCCCCTTTCACTCCGCAGCCAACAGAGATTGAAAAAATAAAGGTAAAAATCAACTTCTGTCAGCTGCAGGGATGGATGGGAGGTTGACTTTCTTTCTGCAACAACACACACAAACATTAAATAAAATAAATTAAATCCACCCATGCGAAGCGTCTTGCTAATCCACGCCCCCGACTCTGTCAGGTTACGCCCCCTCCCACTCCGCAGCCAACGGGAATTGAAAAAATGAAGGTAAAAATAAACTTCTGTTTGCTGCAGGGGTGGGAGGGTGAATTTCTCTCTGCAACGACACACAAAAATTTTAGATGAAATAGACTAATTATAGACTACAACCGTTCGAAGCCTTTTGCTAAGCCACGCCCCGTCTCTGTCAGGCCACGCCCCCTCTCACTCCGCAGCCATTCTGCAACGACACACAGAAACATTAAATGAAATAGATTAAATGCACCTATGCGAAGCGCTTTGCTAAGACACGCCCCCTACTCTGTAAGGCCACGCCCCCTCCCACTCCGCAGCCAACAGGGATTGAAAAAATAAAGGTAAAAATCAACTTCTGTCAGCTGCAGGATGGGTGGGAGGTGACTTTCTTTCTGCAACGACACACAGAAACATTAAATGAAATAGATTAAATACACCCATGTGAAGCGTCTTGCTAATCCACGCCCCCGACTCTGTCAGGTTACGCCCCCTCCCACTCCGCAGCCAACGGGGATTGAAAAAATAAAGGTAAAAATAAACTTCTGTTTGCTGCAGGGGTGGGAGGGTGAATTTCTCTCTGCAATGACACACAAAATTTTAGATGAAATAGACTAATTTCAGACTACAACCGTTCGAAGCATCTTGATAATCCACACCCCCAACTCTGCCAGGCCACGCCCCCTCCCACTCCGTAGGCAACGGGGATTGAAAAAAATCAGCTGCAGGGTGGGAGGGTGAATTTCTCTCTGCAATGACACACAAAAATCGTAGATTGAAATTGACTAATTTTAGACTACGACCATTCAGTACTAAAACAAGATGTTTTTTTTCCACTGCTAACCATTGCAGGTCCCATAAATTACCATGTCATCGACCTGTAATTCATGCCACTCTGACCCCCGCCCCAGATCTCTGCGAAACCACGCTCCGACTCTGTCAGGGCCACGCCCCCTCCCACTCCGCAGCCAACGGGGATTGAAAAAATGAAGGTAAAAATCAACTTCTGTCAGCTGCAGGGGCGGGAGGGAGGTTGGATTTCTTTCTGCAACAACATACAGAAACATTAAATGAAATAGATTAAATATACCCGTGCAAAGCAATGTTTTCTTCCACTGTTACCCATGGCGTGTCCTCATAAATTACCATGGCATCGTCCTGTAATTCTGGGCCACCATCAAAAGAAGGACCTTAAAAACCCTGCCCTAGGTCTTTCAATGTCACGCCCCCGACTCAGTCAGGCCATGATCCCTCCCACTCCGCAGCCAATGGAGATTGAACAATTGAAGGTAAAAATCAACATCTGTCAGCTGCAGGGATGGGAGGGAGGATGACTTTCTTTCTGCAACGACACACAGAAACATTAAATGAAATAGATTAAATATACCCGCGCAAAGCAATGTTTTCTTCCACTGCTACCCATTGTGTTTCTTCAAATTACCATGGCATTAACCTATAATTCAGGCCACCCTGAAATGAAGGACTTAACCCCCCCCCGTGTCCCATTAAACCACACCCCCTCCCACTCCGCAGCCAATAGGGATTGAAAAAATGAAGGTAAAAATCACCTCCTGTCAGCTGCATTGACTTTCTCTCTGCAACGACACACAGAAACATTAAATGAAATAGATGAAATATACCCAGGCGAAGCCGGGTCTTTCTGCTAGTCTTAAATAATTAAGAAAAACATTGCATATTCACCCATTTCTCCAGCACTGTCCTCTGCTGTGCTCGTCCGGTACTCTGTGGTGGTGGCGCACCTGGATATGGCAAGTGACTGCTGCAGCCAATCACTGTCATAACTGGTCTGCAGCTGAGGACAGTAATTGGCTGCAACTTGATGCATCAAATCCATGTCACTGACTTGCAAATGCTGCTGTCGACACCTGCCGAATCCAGGTACCTCACTGCTGCTCTTTTTAAACAAATAGTGGCAGGAGTATTGGACCGCCGCTGGAGGAACAAGGGAGTATATCATGTTTTATTATTTTAGAACATTGTCTCTAGGGTTTGTCCAAGATTTTTTTCTAAGGAAGTTGGCCCCTCAGGAACCCTACCACTTAATAGAAGGAAGGGCTGCACAAACTGGAGGTCCTGGTAGTTATGTTCCCACCAATCACACAATAATGCCTTATTCACACAGTGTTCGGTCAGTGATTTCCATCAGTGTTTGTGAGCCAAAACCAGGTGCGGCTGTAAACGCAGAACAGGTGCAGTTCTTTCCCATATACCTTATGTCTGTGGACATAAAACATATCTCTTAATAATATAAAAATGAGTTTCTGTCTGTCTGTCTGTCTGTTCTCTATGCGCGACCAAACTACTGGACCGATTTTCACCAAATTCGGCACACAGGTACATCAGGTGTCCGGGAAGGTTTTAGACCAGGTCTCATCTCTCTAGGACATACCGTTCCCGAGATATTCCCAAAATATGATCTCCATTAGCCAACATTACAACTGGGAACTTTGGTTTTAAACTCCAACTGCCATTCTCTGCAAAGGCACACACGGGGAGGGCAGGTTTCCATAACAACCAGGTAATTATCAGCAGCTGAGGATCTCATCCATTTCTATTCACTGACACTGTTAAAGGTATTCCGGTTACCATAAATATAACTTATGTTTTTTTCTATTACTACAGTTCAGTAGTAATCAAAGATATTTTCCTCGACTGCTGTCTATTGCGTGGGCTCATAAATAAGCATGGTATTGACCTTTAATTCAGGCCACCCTAAAAGAAGTACTTAAAACCCCCGCCCCAGGTCTCACTAAGCCACACCCCCAACTCTGTCAGGCCACACCCCTTTTACTCCGCAGCCAACAGAGATTGAAATAGATTAAATGCACCTATGCGAAGCGCTTTGCTAAGTCACGCCCCGACTCTGTAAGGCCAGGCCCCCTCCCACTCCGCAGCCAACAGGGATTGAAAAAATAAAGGTAAAAATCAACTTCTGTCAGCTGCAGGGATGGGTGGGAGGTTGACTTTCTTTCTGCAACAACACACACAAACATTAAATAAAATAGATTAAATACACCCATGTGAAGCGTCTTGCTAATCCACACCCCCGACTCTGTCAGGTCACGCCCCCTCCACTCCGCAGCCAATGGGAATTGAAAAAATGAAGGTAAAAATAAACTTCTGTTTGCTGCAGGGGTGGGAGGGTGAATTTCTCTCTGCAACGACACACAAAAATTTTAGATGAAATAGACTAATTATAGACTACAACCATTCGAAGCCTTTTGCTAAGCCACGCCCCGTCTCTGTCAGGCCATCGCCCCTCTCACTCCGCAGCCATTCTGCAACGACACACAGAAACATTAAATGAAATAGATTAAATGCACCTATGCGAAGCGCTTTGCTAAGCCACGCCCCGACTCTGTAAGGCACGCCCCCTCCCACTCCGCAGCCAACAGGGATTGAAAAAATAAAGGTAAAAATCAACTTCTGTCAGCTGCAGGGATGGGTGGGAGGTTGACTTTCTTTCTGCAACGACACACAGAAACATTAAATGAAATAGATTAAATACATCCATGTGAAGCGTCTTGCTAATCCACGCCCCCGACTCTGTCAGGTTACGCCCCCTCCCACTCCGCAGCCAACGGGGATTGAAAAAATAAAGGTAAAAATAAACTTCTGTTTGCTGCAGGGGTGGGAGGGTGAATTTCTCTCTGCAACGACACACAAAAATTTTAGATAAAATAGACTAATTATAGACTACAACTGTTTGAATCATCTTGCTAAGTCACGCCCCCAACTCTGTCAGACCACGCCCCCTCCCACTCTGCAGCCATTCTGCAACGACACACAGAAACATTAAATGAAATAGATTAAATCACCTATGCGAAGCGCTTTGCTAAGTCACACCCCCAACTCTGTCAGGTCATGCCCCCTCCCACTCCGCAACCAACAAGGATTGAAAGAATGAAGGGAAAAATAAACTTCTGTCAGCTGCAGGGGTGGGAGGGTGAATTTCTCTCTGCAATGACGCACAAAATTTTAGATGAAATAGACTAATTTCAGACTACAACCGTTCGAAGCATCTTGATAATCCACACCCCCAACTCTGCCAGGCCACGCCCCCTCCCACTCCGCAGGCAACGGGGATTGAAAAAAATCAGCTGCAGGGGAGGGAGGATGACTTTCTCTCTGCAACGACACACAGAAACATTAAATGAAATAGATTAAATATACCCGCGCAAAGCAATGTTTTCTTCCACTGCTACCCATTGTGTTTCCTCAAATTACCATGGTATTAACCTATAATTCAGGCCACCCTGAAATGAAGGACTTAACCCCCCCGTGTCCCATTAAACCACAACCCCTTCCACTCCGCAGCCAATAGGGATTGAAAAAATGAAGGTAAAAATCAATTTCTGTCAGCTGCATTGACTTTCTCCCTGCAACGACACACAGAAACATTAAATAAATAGATGAAATATACCCAGGCGAAGCCGAGTCTTTCTGCTAGTAACATATATATAATAAAGTATATAGTAATTAATAATATAATACTGGCATAATCTATCTCAGCTGCTCTGACTTGTCCTCAGAGAACGTTTCGCTGTGAAATTGTTCCCTAGGGGCAGAGAAGGGTCCATCATACTATTAAAATGATCGATGTAATCAATGAAATAACTGGGACTGAGATGGTTTGGGGTTAGCTGGAATACTTTATGGAATATGCTCAGTGCTGACCATTTCTCTATAGAGATCCTGGAAACCTAAAGTATGTTGTGTACGTATGCTTTCCTCTCAGGAAGCACCAGGTTCATGTATGTGTGTCACTTATTGTATGCACTAGCCAAAAAAATATGTAGCTATAGCTTTTTGTCACATTAACAGCTTATTGGTGAATATTCTATGTAATTCTTTTTTGTTTTTATTATATTTATTATACGCACTTATATAACTCTACTATGGGGCTCACAATCTAAGTTCTCTATCAGTATGTCTTTGGAGTTTGGGAGGAAACCGGAGTATCCGGAAACCCACGCAAACACAGTGAAAACATACACACTCCATGCAGATGTTGTCCTTGGTCGGATTCAAACCCAGGATTATTTTTGTTTAAAAAAAAAAATGGATGGCTTTCTGGATATAATTGTTGAACTCATTCCATGTATTCTACTTTCTGTCCTGGCTCTTAACTTCCTCTTTTATTTGGACTGTTAGCGCTGCAAACTGGCTCGCCAGACATTTTCAGTCAGACCAATCACTCCAACCAGAGGGAAGAGGAAGAATGACTCCTTTACAGCATAACAGGCTATTCTGTGGGCATCCTCATCTAGGCCTATGAAGAGAAAAAAAGAACTGTCATACTGTTACCCCAATTCTACATCTACTATTAGACTAGCAGATACCATCTTCCCTTCACAGCAGCAGTAAAATGGCAACCGATTATACTGCCAGGCTGAAACACTGGTATGTAAATTTATATTGTATTGCCATAATTATTATCACAGCACACACTTTTCTGTTGGTCTCACCCATTGTTAACAGGAAGCATATAACCATACACTCTCCATAGACAATCATCAGTAGCACAGTTTTTACTAAAGAGTTCAAAGTCTCTCATTGGGGAACTGCAATCACAGTCAGTTTCACTTTCACTTCAATGCTAAAGAATTTCTTAAGGCTGAAAATACACAAATGTATTTTATGGTGTTTTGCACTTTTGTGGTTTTAGTTACCTTTTTTGTATCTGATTTTATCTGCAGTAAAAAAAAAACTGCTTTAGATGCTAATTGAAAGTCTATAGCAAACAGGAAGTGCAGGGCAGACAAGTGTTAGATCTGTTAGGTCCATGCTCGCCACCCTCCTGCTGTCCCCTGTGGCAATCATCATGCCAGCCAGTATCCTGGTCACCAGCACCCTCTTCATGCCTTTGCCTTGTGCTCCTGCTTGATGCTTCCTTAGGGCGCATGCACATTCACCTCTTAAAGGGACAGTGTGCGCCTTACTTAATCTGCCAGGAGTAATCACCGACAAAGACCCCTAAAACATAAATTTTAATAGTACTCTAGTCATAAAAGAAAAGACATATACATATGAAGGTAAGGGAGATATAAAAGCAACTAAGTAGAAAAGTTATGTCCAATCACAGAGGCATGGAGAGTGATATGTTGATAGTGTTTTGGTGTTGACAGCATAGATGAAAGGCAGGTAAAGGGAAGGGGTGGCTACTGGATATTGGACCAGAAAAAGAAACGCTGCCCCTAATCGTTTCCCTGCGCATAAAATACCCTGCCTTATAACGGAATAGCCGCCCCGATAGGGGCAATCCCGTTTCAGGAGCCTCCTGGAGTCCCTGTTAAGTCCCTGACACAGGATAGGTACCCAGCACCTAAAGAGACAGAATTAACAATATGTCAGCGTCACGTCAAAGGTCAGTATAGCGATCCTATATGCTCCTAAACAGCTGTTTAACATATCACACAACACCTTATAGATGCTCAGTGTCACCAATCACTCCAACCTCCGATAATAACATACATGGACATGAACAAAGAGACAAAAAAAACAACCACCTATCCACTTGATCAGCAAACAAGTTCCACTTAGTGGCTAAATTCCAAGAGCCACAAAAAATACAACGTGGTCAAGTGAAGTACAGGCACACTTATAAATGAACCCCAAGTATATATCCAAGGGTATTATGTTCCAACGCGTTTCACTCATGTGACAATATAGCTCATCAGGGGACCAAAACATAGAGAGGGAAGATGTATCCCTTCATGAAACCTAAGTTGATTAACAACTGAGTGGAACCTTATAAACATGGAAAAGTAAGACGCCCAACACTTTGGAGATAACCCAGATACATATGTGCCTAAAGCACAATAATAATTCTACTATGCGCACAGAATCATATCCCCAAAAATCACTAGATGTGTGTAAACCTGGGATTTATATACACGACATACACAGTACCCCCAAGGGGGTCCACATCCCTTATAGGAGTCAAACTATGATTCCCCAATAGTGTATCAGTGGTCATATGTTGCCCAAGATGCAGGACACCACTTAAAGACTTACAAAATGGCTAGATATATTGCCAAACTAGATGCATAATAACAAGGTGTATGATCCCACAAGGGGGGTACTTGCGCAAATAGTAGAGAATACAGGTCATTCCCATTCAAAGAAAGCTCGACCGCTCTAAGGTTGTAGAAGTCACACGGGAGCAGGGTATGCGCTGGTGATGTTGCTTCACCGGTGTGGTGTGCAAGGATGGTAATGCGTCTCCATATGGCTCTGCCAGGATGTAAAGGCCCACTTAGGCCAGTTTTATATTGTTGTGATATGGCTGCATTTTAAGGTCTGTATGAGAGTTAGTAAACTGACTGAAAGTTGTATAAAGCCTATACCAAGCAGAGCAGAACAGTTATCAAGAGTTATCATTGATTTACCTTCTCCTGATTGACCATATAGATAAGTGCTTGCCTTATCTATGGATAATCTTTTTCTTTAGCTTTGGTTAGGTAGCTGCCATGAAACTCAGATTCTTCTCATCTGCTTGAGGAATGTATCATGGGATCAGTGATCTATGTCCCAACCACTTCTGCCTAGCCACAAAGACTGCAGATAACACACAATATACAAATACCCATCTTTAGACTGTCTAATCTAACTGTGAACCAACTATTTGTTGGCTTAAGGCTGTAATACACAGCTCAATGTGGCAGGCAATTGTTGGGAAGGAAGCGTTCCCTCCTGGCAATTACCTGCTCGCTATTACATGCAACCATCTCCTCCGCCACATGGGGAGGAGCAGTCATTATACCACTACTCGTCCCCATGCTGTACAGTAGTTTGTCAGCGGACGATTGTGATTAGACATCACGATCTGCTGCCTGCAAACAATAATTTTTTAACATGTCAAAAGATTTGGATTACCTGATGAACAAGTGTTTGCTCATTCATCAGACAATCGGCGGCAGTATTATACTGCAAGATGATCGCTAACGAGCGTTCATATGAATGATCATTAGCAGTCATATGCCGAAAAATCAGCAAGTGTAATACAGGCTTTAGTTCACTCCAAAAATGTGCCAATTTTTGGGCCATTTTTGGTACTTGAGGCATATTTAGACATATACCACTTTCCTCACAAACCGCATCACTTTTTCATTAAACCATACATCCATAATGGATGCTAACAGTGTCTAAAACAGTTAACAAATGTGGTTAAAAGCATGTACGCCACTTATTGTGGAGCAAATTATGCAAAAATGCTGGCACATCGTCAATAGTAAATGTGTCCTGTTCACTCTGTATGTAAAACTAACATAAATATCAAATATTCATGGTTGTTCTATCATTGGAGTTATTTACATATGACCAATGTCTACATTTAGGTGGACATTTTCTTTAATGTATCAGCAATCTCTTTGCTTCTGTTCATCTTCTGGAGGCGTAGCTATAGGGGGTGCAGAGGTAGCAGTCGCTACCGGGCCCAGGAGCCTGAGGGGCCCAAAGACCCTTCTGCTGCATAAGAAGACACACAAAGCACTGAGGGAAGAGGGGCCCAAGCTGAACTCTTGCACCAGGGCCCATGAGCCGTTAGCTACGTCTCCAGAAGGAGTTGTTAGCATCTTCTGTGGACAGAAAGGTATTCGAGGACCTGCATCAAAAGGGAGATCCCCATCTTCATTTTCTTCATTAGGCTCTTTGATAACTTCCCTGTCTAGATACCTGTAGAAAAATCTGAAGTTTGATATTTTAAAAAAAACCTACTTAAAAATGTCTTAATAAATTAGAAATTACTTTCTTTTGTGTTTTTATAGATTTCCATATTTCTTTCAGATTTTCCAACCTCACTATCTAGTGATTTATTCTTCATGCATATTAAAGGGGTTATTTTGTTTTAAAAAATAATATTTCACATATTTATTAGGGTGCATTCACATCACCGCTTAGCTTTCCATTCTTCTGATCCAGAAGAAAAAGAAACAGATCCGTTATTTTGCTCATCAGTTTACATCATTTTGTGTCACATCCATCAGAGATCAGTTATTTTT
Organism: Rhinella marina; assembly: GCA_900303285.1. NCBI lineage: Eukaryota > Metazoa > Chordata > Amphibia > Anura > Bufonidae > Rhinella > Rhinella marina. The sequence continues at coordinate 88,576 of ONZH01004913.1, read as the reverse complement.
GATGGGAGAAAAATTACTTTTTGCAGGACTTTTTCTCCCATCAAAAATAACTGCTCTCTGACGGAAGTTTTGCAAACTGATGCAAATTGATTACAACTGATGTTCAAAATTATGGATTTGTTTTTTGTTTGTTTTTTTTGCTTTTTTTTTTGTTCTTCTGATGGATGAGAAAAATGGAAAGCTAAACAGTGATGTCAGTGCACCCTAATAGAATTATGAATTAATACAAGTGGGTGCCATATTCAGAATGGTAATTAACTAGCCAATGTAGAAAGCAGCTACAAAGAGCAGCTCCCACTCTGGAGGACCCAACACATCTTTGCATCATGTGGGGAATGTGTAGTACTTACTTTCTCCTGTAACAGTAGGACAACCCCCCGTGATCAGCTTATTTTTGAGGAACTCTTGTAATAAAAAGAGATTGTCCAATTAAGTAACTTAACAAAAATTTGTTTTTAGAAATATGTTCATTAAAAAATAAGTTGACTGTCTGAGCCTTAGATTTTTGAATTAACAGCTGTGTTTACAGCGTGTCTGATCCCATCAAAGAAGTCTAGCTTTCCTCATCAGAAAAGTTTGCAAAAATGTAAATCCCTTGAGAAATAATATTGTGTAACACATTGTGGTTGAAGAAAAGCAAATATTGATTCTGAAAAGGCATCTAAAGTTATAATACAACAAGCAGCAACATTTTTTCTTTTAATACTTTGAAGGCAAACTCAGGATACAACATGTCACTGTTTACTCTTCCACTAAATACATTTCAGATCTGTTCAAAGAAGGCAAAAATCTTTACGGTTCCACCTGCAAGTCTGCAAAAAAAAAAAAAAAAAGTCTCCCGTGTTTGCAAATACAGAACTGACTGGTAAGCAAATGATCCCGGATTTATAAAAACAGGCAATGTCCCAGTATTACAAAGAGTTGCAGGCTTCATAAGTGTCTGATTTATGAGATGAACAGGATCAAAATCCATTTAATAAAATCCCACTGGAAGCCTGCGTAAAGAAAAGCCTGGGCGCTAACTTATGAAAGGGAAAACTCCGTCCTGAAGGATATAGCTTCCAGAAATTTTATGGTGCTAAAAACACACACAGAGAAAGTTGAAGTGGGCAGGTGTTCACTGGCAATTTGTCAGGGTGCTAAGACTCCTTTATGTTGATGTGAACCAGTGAAAATTAGTAGGGATCAGAGCGTAGAGATATGAGCTGTCATGCACATAATCCACGGAAGATAATGGGGACATTTAAATCTGCCAGCACAAAGTGGAGAACTGGATTTTCTTTTCAGTTAAAGTCTGGTTTTGTCTTAGGACTTTAATCTTATATGAACTGCAACAAATTCTTTACTATCATGTCAATGGATGCCTAATACATGTGCTGGCAGTTTCTAATAAATTCTTATGTGATACATGTTAAGTATCAGACTCCTGAATAATATCTAAAAATAATACAGAGTAGAAAAAAATGTAGACAATGGGAACGTAAATGCCATTATCGTGCAGCAGGTTTCCAAATAATTTCTCATGTCATGGGCATATTGATAGAAAATGGAAGTATGCAGTTACTAAAATACTATATTAATAATTACTGTATTTTCTGCTTTATAAGACACACCACAGGTTTAAGAGGAGGAAAATAAGAAAAAAATAGACCTCATATCAGATCCTCAGATCAGACCCCACATAAATATCAGGACATCAGTTCAGGCCCTCATATCAGGACATCACATCAGCCCACATTGTCAGACCCCCATCAGACCTCAGATCAGCCCACATTGTCAGACCCCCATCAGACCTCAGATCAGCTCACATTGTCAGACCCCCATAAATATCAGGGCATCAGATCAGACCCCCTTATCAGGACATTACATCAGCCCTCCATCAGACCTCAGATTAGCCCACATTGTCAGACCCCCATCAGACCTCAGATCAGCCGACTCAGACCCCCAATCAGCCCTCAGTGTAAGACTCCATCAGACCTCAGATTAGATTAAAATAAAAAAACTCATTTTACCTGTCCTGCGCCGCAGCTCCTCTCCACCTCCAGCAGAAGTCGTGCTCCCTGTCTTCCCGACCTGCGCTGCTCTGTCACCTGACTGCGTGCAGCATCAGGTCATAGTGCACACACTATGTCCTGACAATTTACGCTGTCATGACAGTGAAGCGCTGACCAGGAAGACAGGGAGGGTGAGTACGACAAGCGCTTGCAGCGCTTTGCTCCCAGCACCTAATACATACTAGTGAGCGCTTCCATAATGGAAATGCTCACTAGTATTCACTTTGGGGGGGGGGGGAGTGTTTTATAAAGCAAAAAATACAGTAATAATAAAAACTATAAAAATTATACCCTATAATGTGATCATTTAAAGGAGTTGTCCACTTTAGACTAGATCATAGAATATCCTATTGGTCCCTGAGAGATCAGGTATGATGTGTCGAACATTAAGGGTTTATAGCAAAGATATTTATGAGGACTGGCAATCCATACACTGGTCTTGATCTAGTTTGCTCCAGAGTGAGATGCATAGACTCTTAATAAAGAAGGTGTATCTCTGGTGCTTTGCGTACCTGAAAGTCAAATCTATGGCAGCTAAGAGCTGATGTAAATGGGAGCTATACTGTACATCAGTTCCAGTTTAATTTATAGTATATTTGCCAGTCAACGGTTGGATGCCTCCTGAGATAAGAAGACAAAAAATCGTGCTTGACGAAAAAATGCAATATTTTCATTCCACTTTTCTGGCACACTGGGCTTGATAAATTCTCCTCAAGTATTTGATTCCTCTGTGCCACCACCACGTGGAAGTGAAGCATTAAGCACTTGTGTTTGAAAACAGTGAACTGACTGTACAATGCATGATGGTGCTGGGTTCTCCTGAGACTCTCTTTGTAGCAGCCCTCAATTTTGTTTGACAGTGTAAGGCCTCATGCACACGAACTTATGTGTTTTGCGGTCCGCAAATTGCAGATCCGCCAAAAAACAGATGACGTTCCATATGGCATCCGTGTTTTCGTTTTTTTGCAGATCCATTGTAACAATGCCTATCCTTGTCCGCAAAACGGACAAGAATAGGACAGGACATGTTCTATTTGTTTTGCAGGGCTACGGAATGGACATACTGATGCGGATAGCACACGGTGTGCTGTCCGCATTTTTTGCTGACCCATTGAAATGAATGGGTCCGCATCCTATACGCAAAAAAAAAACGTAACGGACGCGGAAACAAAATACGTTCGTGTGCATGAGGCCTAAGGCTACTTTCACACTAGCGGCAGCCTTTCCCCGCTGGAACAGCCTACTGGATCTGTGCTGCCGCTAGTGCACTATGCCGCCGGAAGTCCGTCTGGCCCCATTAACTTTAATGGGGGTGGGCCGAGAGGCGGCCAGAATAAAGCTACAACATGTCAGGCACAGTGCACTAGTGGTAGCACGGATCCGGCAGGCTGCTCCCCTGCAGGAACAGCCTGCCGGAGAAGGCTGCCGCTAGTGTGAAACTAGCGTAACCCTGAATGAGGAACTCCAATTTATTAACTTGTACCATATATTTAATAATGTTTTTTTAGGAAGCACCTTAGAGCTTCTACACAAATAAATGATCTGGCATATTTTGCCGCTAAAACACTTTTTCAAATGCTTGTTTTTGGCTATTTTTAGTAGATGCAATTTTTTTTTATTCTAAGTGGGTTCATTTTTTTAAATGCTAGGTAGACAAAAACACATCGGAACTGAAAAAATTGTCACCAAAAAAAAGGATGTGTGTATGCCTTTCATAATTCCCATAGACTTTCAGCTAAAATCTGGATTTGGTGTTTTTCTTTTTGCAGACAAATATGCACCAAAACCTCATGTACAAATGTGTCAAAAACTGCAAAAGTTCGCAAAAAAACCCCCAAAACTATGGGAGAGATTTATCAAGACTGGCCGGGGCTGGTCTAGATATCCCCTGTGCTGGCAGAAGATTAACTCAATTTATGGCGAGTTGGAGTCTTCAGTAGTCTGTACGCCTAAACTGAAATCTATGCCAGCTCTAAGCTTCCGTAAATTTCAGTCTTCATTTATGCCAGAAACCTGATGTAAAAGAAGATAAATGTGCCAGGCCTCCTGGCCTGCCCCACCCTCACTGTGCCAGTTTCTCAGAAATTGGTGAGGGCAGCAGAGAAGTGCTGCTTGTGACTAATATAGTTGCAATAGTGTTAAAAAAATCTACCCTGATTTTGGACTTTTATCCATAGTAATACATGCGTAGTACTGCAGATGAGTCGAGATCATTATTTTTTTTCTACTGCCCATGGATTCCTGACTGTCAGCACTGAAATACTCAGTCCGGACTGCTGTGCTGTTCTAACATAATGGAGAGGACTAATGGGCACATGCAACCCAGTCCTGACAATGTATTTCACTGTAGCTCTGACCGCTGACAGTGGGGGGACAGGGGGCGGTAGGAAAATAAAACAAAATAGTGATCAGGGCTCCTTATCTGCAGTACCACTCAGATATTACTGTAAATAATGGTCCAAAATCGAGATGACAGATTCTCTTTAAAAAATTGCAAACATGGGGTGATAAATCTTCTCCTATGTGTGAACCCAGCCTAAAGCCTCGTTCACATTTCCATGTCAGTGACACGTCCGTGTAGAAAGCATACGTGTTTTATCCGTGAAGCTGTCCATGAAGGATCCGTGGTTAGTCTATGTGTCCGTTTTTACCATCTGTGTGTCATCCATAATTCACTGACGTTACTACTACGCTGAAAATTAATTTCCAAAAAATCTCCTATTAGTCTTCAGTGAAAAATGGACGTGGCATGGACACAACACGGATGTCCATGTTTCTATGATTTTCTTACTGACTCATGGACAGTAAAAAAAATACTAAAATATGAACAGATAAATTTAAATCAATGGGTACATGTTCTGTCCATGGAAAATGCGGATAGCATATGAAAAACGGAAATGTGGATGAAGCCTAAAAGTTTCACAAGATGAACAGTTTTTTACTTAGTAGATCATAGAACATCATTTGGCTAAAATGTTGTCTACCATCATATGTGGCAGATTTTGTTGCAGAACTTCCTGCAGCTGAAAATCAGTACAGTTCATCTGAATGGAGCTTGCAAAAATCCATGTACTTGCCACCAGACAATTTTATTCAGATGAATGGAACCAATTTTGAATTGCAGACATTTTTGCAACAAAATGTGTCATGTAGGGAGGTATTCTCATGTGGCAGAAGGGTCTTTAGGCCCTGGAGTGACTGCTACCAATGCACCCTCACACCTACACCCCTGGCTGGAGATGTCATAACTACATTGAATTCCATGGCCAATAATGTCCTATAAATTAAAATTGTGCAGCATTACATAACTGTGCATTTTTATCTGTCAAGAAGAAAAAAAATGTAGGCGATAAAAAAAACTCCCTGTGAGAAAAATAACAGATATTTTTTAAGGAAAATTCTGTTTAATCCTCTTTGAATTTGTACAAAGGCCTCCTTTAGTGTTGGCTCATCATCACAATATGCAATCTTTCATAGAGAGCAAGGGCCTTTGAATGCAATGTCGTCACCACACCGCATTGTCAAAAGAGAGATGTGGGATAGAAGTTGTTTTTTTTCCTTTAATACTATTATTCTGGAGTTCATGTCATGAGTTTTTGATGTGGTTCCTACAACAAAGAAGTAAAAAGTGAAAGTCCTAAATGAAAGAAGGAGCCCTGGAACGGTATTATATTTGATGACTTTGTAATAGAAGCCAATTTTAAGGCAGCAGAAATAGTAGCTGGTCCGTGCACTAAGCTTTCAGAGTGATCTGTATTTACCAGGTGTACAGTATAAATCCATTTTTTAATCTGTCTTCATTTTATTAGTTTATCATTAATTTGTTAGATTCACCGTAATATATTTACCGAGACAGACTGGTAACTTAAAGTGGCCCTGGTAGAAAAAACAAAACAAATGGGACCACATGCTGCAGGAGGGTCCAAATTGACAAGAGATGGGGAAAGTAAGTAAACAGGACCAACACAATGAGGTACGGACAACAGAAATAGGTCTTGAAATACCAAAGTGCAGCACAAAATACCGCCCCAGCAGAACCAAATATCCCGATGCAGCACAAAATACTACCACCCTTGCCACAATATTCAACTTAGGACAGTGATACAGTTGAGTTAGGATGGTGATACAGTGGAGTTCAGGAGGGTACTTATGGCTATTAAGCATCAGATAGGTGCATTCAGATAGGTGCATTCCTATTTCATAAAGTAATTCAATTTCTCCATCATATACTATGATTTTATGCTGGGTTATCTCACTGTTGGGACATCTCACTGATCCTGAGAATCCTATTCACTTGAATCACGATGAACTGTATTTCCCCTGTATTTTGAGGGTCACAGAGATTAAACCACCCATACATCATAAAATGCTAGCATATCCTACCAATATTCCATCAGTTTATGAGGTGAGAGAATCTCCTTTTTTCAATGAAGGTAAATATTTAATGGTCTAGTCACAACTGCTTGATTAGAGTTAGTCCTAAGCAATCTTTTAAAGTTTTGGTATGGGACCTTCCACATATCAAAGAACAAGTCATCTTCATGGACAAGGAAAAGTGTTCTTCTCATCTTACTAGAAAGCCTCACATCAATCATGTATTTAGCCAAGTAGAAGGCCCCACAGTAGGCATTTCTGGGAAATTCAAGCCCAGTAGCACATCATTTGACATAGACTTCGACAGTTGTCCTTTAATCCGGTTTAAAATCGTGTTTAAATCCCCCTTGTATTTTATTGCAGATTCGACCATATAACATACTCTTCCACTCAAGTGAACATTGAAAATAACCAGATCCACCACCAACATTAAGATGTTTGACATTACCAATCCATGGCTCTTTTTACAGGAATTTCCTCCCAGAGTCATATAATATACTTCTGTCAGGTAGCTCAGGTATTTTCTCCACATTGAGGTATCTGTTGCAAACACAATGAGAATGGATCTATTTAAATCCAATATTTAACAATGAAAGGTGAGATCTTAATTGCTGTTCTGCTGTACTGTAAAGTGGCAATTGGTTAAGTCTGCCATTGTCACCTGATAGTCCAGTGAAATGCTAGAAGTTCAGAGAATTTATCCCAGCATTCACAATTACCACACACTAACAGCTAATCATATTTTGGTAATACAATACACAGAAACCCGACTTATAGCATAGAAGGTTTTGCTTTGCATGCACATACATTATTTCATGGAGAATTCTAATAGTAAAACCCAATATGTAATAAATAATAATGTAATGTAATAAAATTCAGATAATCCAGCATGTATCACCACCATATTTAAAACAAATGCTGAAAATGCCCCATTGGACCATCAGCTTTACATTGGGGGAGGGGGGGGGTAGAGGAGGACAACACCTTCCAGTACCAATTCCAATACCAGTTCCAATTCCAATTCCTTCCAGACCTCTCTACTCTCTCTTCAATATGTGAACTCAGGGACCCACTTGCCACATGACTCTTGTTGTAGTCTTCAGAAGACTTAAAGGTGTATTCCGGTTAGATTAAGTTAAATAACTATTAGATTGGTGGGGGTCCTACCACTGGGACCCCCACTGATCACTAGAATGGGGGTTCCATACCCCTGCAGCCCTCGGAGAGGATGAGTACGGCATTTCCATTCATTTTAATGAGAATTCCAGAGATGGCCAAGCGCTGTACTCCCATAAAAATTAATGGAACATGTGCATGTGCGAGGGGCCACTCCGTTCATTTCATGGAGGCTGCAGCGGTATGGAGCCCCCATTCTCATGATCAGTGGGAATCCCAGTGGTAGGACCCCCACCAATCTAATAGTTATCCCCTATCCCGTGAATAGGGGATAACATAATCTAACCGGAATACCCCTTTAAGGTGGCTCAACACATTAACCTAAAGTTGATCAAAATGGACAATATCAACAAAAACAAATGTTCATTGGTTGAAATTTAACAGCGAACAATAGTTTTAGTCGGTCATGTTTAATATTTTTGTACGATAGTCAGACAAAAGATCTTTCTTTGGAGAACATTCCCAGAAAGATCTTTCATCCATCTCCTGGTTTCATTGCACACGTATGGCTGTATGGTTTGAACAACTGTAACGGCCAATATGGACTAAAATGTATAAGGTTGTGTCTGTGAAAGAAACATTAACCAGATGTTTGTTCAAGTGCTGTTCAACCAACTTCTATCTAATGTGTATGGCCAAGTTTAATGGAAACACGGTTGCCAATTATTTCCACCTGTGTCCTGAATGAGGAGAGGGAATGAAACTGCTGCCAGACACATCTGGTGGTGGCTTATCTCCTCTTGAAAACAAAAGGGTCAACATGGTAAAATCCAACAGCCCGATCTGTCTTTGCCCCAACATCTGCCATCGGGGGAAAGTCAGGATACCCCCATACATATTAAATGCTTGGCCTGTTCTGACAAAATAGTCAGGTTTAGACAACAATGTGTATAGCCAGCTTTATACTACTTTCAAGGACTACTTTGTATTATAATGTGACTATCCTCAACACTACTGTGACTAAGATTTGACTTGGAGGCAGGGGTATAACTACCATAACGACAGACCATGCAACTACTATGGGTCCCAGGGCAAGAGGGGGCCCAGTTGGGATCATCCTCTCTTCTTCTGGGGGTTAAAACTTGGTCAGGACTCTACCCTCTAAAGGAACAACTTTTAGCAAATGAGACAGTGGAATAATGGCCCAAGGATCATTGAAAGGGGTCTAGGCGGAAACCCTTCTGTCTTGTGTGAGGGGCCTGGTTTGAGGTTCTTGCTATGGGGCCCTTACTTCTCTATGTGCGCCACTGTTTGGAGGATCAGTTTTGTGAGTGTAATTGCATCCATTGAGTTAGGGTTAGTAGAGCTTTTTACACCTGCCCTTGGGATACGTTGCTTACAGCTAGCAATTGCTAAATCATCAGAGTTCAAAATTCAAAATTGTCTACTTCTTGGTGATACCAATTCATTGCATTGGGTACATATACTACTATTTCACTGCTGAGAGATTCAGGCTGAGACAGGGATTGGGATCCCAGTTTAGATGTCTTTAGCATCTAGTGTTTTGTCCTATGGCAATAGTGCAAAAGACAACGCATGGTCCAGGAAATCCACAGATTCATTTCAATGGTCCACACAAGTAAATAATCTGAAATTAAATGAAAAAACAACTTGTTATAAGGGGCAATTTAACAAAACTTTAGAAAAGAATGTTCTGAATTCAGTGTAACTATGTTCAGACATAAAATCTCATATAACATAAACAAGTTGACAAACTTAACTGATCACTTCTATCGTGATCACATCGAAATCACAGTAATTGGCTGCAATGTTAGAGGACTAGGCTGAACTGTAAAGACAGCTGATTTTAGGAATCCATGATAGTGTTTTCATTTTTTACAACATTTTAAATAGTTTAACATATCATTTTTTGGCTTCCTATAATCAGCCAATGATAGTTACAATTGTTTTATTCCTAATAAAAAGAATATTTGGAAACACTTTGGGTACCTGCACACGGTTTTGAAAATCTGCATGAAATCTGCACCAACTACACATAAATCAGAACTAAGCTTTGCGGTTTTGGTGTGTTTTTTTTGCCGTTTTTGGTGCACAGATGATGCGGAATCGCACAAACAATTAATGTGCTGCAGATTTTAAAATCTGTATAACAGATCAATTTCCGCACCTAAGAAAAAAAGAAAAGTGTATATGACATTTGTCAAATGTCATTCACTTTACTGATACTCTATTAGGTTTTTCCACACAAAATCGACACAGAAAAACCGTGAGCAGCTACCCTTATGAGAGTGAGATTGGAGATGACAACTAAGAAAAAATGATGAAACTGAAGATACTTTTATATAAATGTCTCATGGAGAATAGGATGAAAATCTTATGATTTTAAAGAGAATCTGTAATCAGGAAGAGACTTTTTCAAGCAAAAACATTTTAAATGTTCTATAGGACATAGATCAGCAGGTGCTATTCCACTTGGTTTAAAGCATGCACTGTCTTCATTACTGTGCCTTTCAGCCTAATTGGCCAGAAGCTCCCTAAGGCCATGTCCATGGCACCTTTGGAGTGACCTGTATTGACCATGTGGTGCCAGCTAGGTCTTGCGGTGCAATAATTAGTGTTGAGTGAATCAAAGTCCAAATTTCAGGATAAATTTGATTTGCCGCGAAGCAGAATTCCCTCGTGCTTTGTGGTAGTGAATCGATTTAACCTGAAATTGTGTAAAAAAAATCAGTTACCTCGTCCATTTACTCGAGACGGGCCGGCTGCTGCCATCTTGCTTGAAGATCTTGCATGAAATCCTGATGAAGTCATCTCGAGCCATGCCAGATCTTCAAGCAAGATGGCGGAGGCCATCCCGTCACGAGCAAATGGATCAGGTTAGTATGATTTTGTTTTGTTTTTTTAATTTAACACCCTGTTATTTATATCAAATGCCGCAATTAGTGATGAATGCGGCATCTGAGGGGTACAGTGATGGGGGAGGAGCAATCGCCACTCCCAGTTATTGCAACCACTACTTACAAAGAAATGCGCTTTGTGACTAAGCAAATTTTTGGTAAAATTCGGCGAAGCAGTCAAATCGATTTTCTAATAATTTGCTCATGTCTTATTAACATATCACTCAAATCGATTTTCCAATAATTTGCTCATCTCTTATTAACATAACACTCACTTTCCACCTGTTGATCTACATCCGCATTCCATCTCTAGTGGTGTTGCTGTCTAGTAAATTTTGCATTTATAAAGGAATATGAGCAGGGTAATAAATCGGCACTATTGGGGGGGGTTAACAAGCCCTTTACTCCAGAATTCTGCCTTCAAAAAGTCGCAAAATAGGGACTTTGTGACTTTTTGTGCAAAAATGTTGTAACTTTTTGCATTTTTACATTGCTTACTAGAGTTTTGAAAAGTGTTTGGGAAAGTGGCTCTGATCAGCTAGGTTAGTTTTACTCCAGATTTATCTCTTCTACTTTATAAAAAAAGTAATTTAAAAAAGCTGCAAACTCACTCCAGTAGAGGGGTAGTTAGCATTAAACAAAAGTGTTATGACTAAAGATCTTCCAAATTTAACAATGTGCAACATTTGATACATTTGGTGCAAAATATGTCAATGGACATTCAATCAAAATGAACTTATCATGAGGGAACTATTTGAAGTCAGTTTTGCTGGAGTCTGCGTAGGAGCACTTTGCACCAAATTTATCAAATGTTGCATGTTGTATTATTTTGGTATTTATTTCATGCACTTATATAGCGCTGACATATTCTGCAGCGCTTTACAGACATTAGCATCACACTGTCCCCAATGGCCTCACAATCTTAGTTCCCTATCAGTATGTCTTTGGAGTGTGGGAGGAAAGCAGAATACCTAGAGGAAACGCATGTTGTATGTTAAATCTGGTGCATCTTTAAGGGGCCGTTCAGACGGCCGTAGTATTGCAATACCACGGATGCCACCCGGTTTGTGTTCCGCAATTTGCGGAACACACGGCTGGGCACCCCGTTCAAAATGCCTATTCTTGTCCGCTATTGCGGACAAGAATAGGACATGTTCTATAATTTATTGCAGAGCCGCAGCACAGAGCCGCGGCTGCCGCTCTAATAGAAGTAAATGCGGCCGCATCTATTCCGCAATACTGTGGAATAGATGCGGACCCATTCACACGGTCGTGTGAATGGGCCCTAAATCTACCACTTCTGTCTAGAAATGCTGCTCCAGTTTTCCTACGACACCTTTTGGGGTGAGTATGCAACTTTTTTTGTAACGTTTTAATCAGTGATAAATCTGGAGTGAAACACATTAACATGGCTAACCATGATGTAAAAATGCAAAAAGTTGCAAAGCCCCTATTAAGGAGAATTCACATCAATGTCATCACTGTTATTTTTCCGTTCTTCTGATCAGCCAGAAGAGCAGAAACATAAAGAAGAAAAAAAAAACAGATCCGGGAAAAAAAAGGATCCTGTGCATCACTTATTCACATTTGGCATTTGTTTGAACCATTTCTGTCTGAGATCTGTTTTTTTAGATGTAAAAAAAAATTACTGCATGCATGACTTTTTTTCTGTCTAAAAAAACCTATTTTCTGGTGCAATTTTGGAAGCCAAGACCAGGAGTAAATTAAAAAAAGAGGAGACGTCATATCTGTCCTATATATTCTCTCCTTTTTTGATCCACTCCTGATTTTGGCTTCTAAAACTGCATCCAGAATCCTGACCGTGTGGCCGTACCCTTATTCATCACAGTTTTTTTCTCTTCCACCCCATTCAATCACACTTATCCATTAAGGATTATTTTTTGCCTAGACATTGCATTGCAGTCTCACCATGTAACAACATTTTCTAAAAGTCTGTTTTTGACAAAAGAAAAATGAAGTTCATTAGTTTATGTGATAAATAAAATTAATGGGAAAACCAGCAGATTTGGCAGCGGGTTAGAAACCTGGAGATGCTCGCAGGTACGCACAGCTTAACAACACTTTAAACTGTTTTATGCAAAAGTTTAGAATCGACCCGGCAACAAACAAAGCTTGTTTTGTGTTTGCTAAATAAAGCATGAAAGAAGAGTGACAAAAGTGGGAGGACTCGAGTTTGTCTGCACAAAGCCAGGAGGAGGGGTCCTTATGCAATGGAAATGCAGTTCAGTGGTCCCGAATTGATATGCTCATCCTTTAAACCCCTAGGGCTGGGAGATCACAGGGCCAGAAAGTCCATCAAAGGGCATTTTTCTGCATTGATCCATCCCTGGGCGGAAGATTGGTGGGGGCAGCTGTACTTTATGGAGGAGTCTTTTTTTTTTTCTCCTTCTCCCTAACTTTTAAGGTCAAAGTAAAAAATGGATTCAGCGCACGCACAGAAAAAAAAAAAAAAAAAAACTGTCTTTTTTTCCTTTGAATAAATATAACAGTTAAACAGCCAAAGTGTCAATTTTTTTTTTCTTAAGAAACAAAAGATTCTTACTGCAGATGTAGCAGAGATGAATGTGCCGTTTAATTCTAACAACTCTGAGGTCGGTCAGATTCATTTATAAAAATCATGATAAGTTGTGCAAAGTGATAAACAGAAATGCAGACATATGGAAACGGAATGCACGTGGAGTACCTTGCGTTTTTTTTTTTGGCGGACCTGTTGAAATAAATCGTTCCGCATACAGTCCGCAAAAAAAAACGCAAGGTACTCCACTTGCATTCCGTTTCCATATGTCTGCATTTCTGTTCTGCAAAAAAATAGAACATGTCCTATTATTATCCGCATTACAGACAAGGATAAGACTGTTCTATTAGGGGACAGATGTTCCGTTCCGCAAAATACGGAATGCATGTGTGCATGAGACCTTAAGCTCAGATGCTGCAATCAGCAATGAACGCACCTGAGGGTTCAATGATGGGGGGCAGCACAATCGAGCTCCCTGTCATTGTGCCTGCTACATACAAAGAAATGCGCTTCGTGATTAAGTAATTCGTCATGAAGAGAATTTGTTTGTGAAATTTGGCGAAGCAGCCAAATCGTTTTTTTGATAACTTGACTCAAAACTAGAAGTAGTGAGCCCTGATACATAATCTGTGTATACATTTATTCTGGTGTGTTTTTTTTTTTTTTTTTTGCAATATAGCTTGTAGTACGTTTCCATAGAATCGAGATCTGCCGTAATATGGTCTGTGATTGCTTCCTTGGGGCCCATTGATTGCGATCTGATTGCAAGCCTTGGTGTTCATCACAAGGTCACAACTGTAAAGTCGTAGCAAACTTCCTTAAGAAATCAAGGTAAGGTTCTTTCCCACGATGTAAAGCTGTGATTGTCAGGTATTGTAGGGTCTGGCTTCTTGTGTAATGCTGAGCTGATATTACTACATCCAGCAGACACTTTGCATTAGATTCTTGGAAATAATGCTTTCTATGAAATTACGTAAGAACATGTATCATTAAGCTCACTAGACTTGTATAGAATGTATATCATGTAGAAGCAGTCACGCAGTACAAGATTTAGAAGTGGATACAAGCTGTATATACCCATGATCATGCAGTCTTCCTATATAAATACAGTTCAAATTAGGAAAATAATCAATCTCTAAGCAGTCCTTTCTATATTTTCTGAAATACTGCCACTCCTGTCCACAGGCTCTGATTGGTATTGCAGCACAGCGACATTCATTTCTGGGGTAGCAGAACTGCAATACTAGACACAAGTCATGGGCATAGAAGACACGATTTCTGGAAAAAAATACTATTCTTTTTTATGTCTTACAACCCTTTTAAATGGACATGTCAACTGCAAATGTGGCACACTCTGCAGGCAGCAGGTTATAGAGCAGAAGGAGCTGAGCAGATTGTTATATGGTTTTATGGGAACAGATTCAATATGAATTGAAATGTATTCATTGATTAAAATCCCTGCTCTTTCCAGGATTAGGAGTACAGTGGGCGGTCTTATTCAATGATTGACAGGCTGTGATGTATGAATGTGCCCTGATTAGGATCAACCATTAGACTCTTAGGCCTCATGCACACGACCGTATGTATTTTGCAGTCCGCAAAACACGCATCTGCAAAACATACAGATAATGTCCGTGTACATTCCGTATTTTGTGGAACAGAACAGCTGGCCCCTAATGGAACAGTCCTATCCTTGTCTGTAATGCGGATAATAATAGGACATGTTCTATTTTTTTTTTTTGCGGGATGGACATGCGAACATACAAAAATGGAATACACCCGGAGTAACTTCTGTTTTTTTTTTGCAGACTCATTGAAATTAATGGTTCTGTATACGGTCTGCAAAAAAAAATGAACGGACACAGAAAGAAAATACGTTTATGTGCATGACCCCTTAAAGGAAATCTGACACCATGGTCTTGGAGTATTATTTGCAGTAATACATGAATAGTACTGCAGATAAGGGAGGAATTTATCATAAGTCAGTCTTGGCGTACTTTATGCCACATTTATCAAATATCATATGTTGTTTGATAAATTTGTCGTATCCTTAAACCTAAAACTTTTGTCTAGAAAAGCTCCTCCAGTTTTCCTACTCCACCCTCCTTCTGGAGTGAGATTGTGACTTTTTAGTTACTTTTTAAATAAGTCTCAATGATAAATCTGGAGTGAAACTGATTAACATAGCTAATCACATCCACTTTTCCACCCGCATTACAAAACGGGAGTGAGTGGTGTAAAAATGCAAAAAGTCACAAAATATTGCACAAGCGAGTGAAAAGTCACAAAAGCCCTATTTTGCTTCTTTTAGACACCATAATTCTGGAGTGAAGGCATGATAAATCAGGGCCAAGGAGTCCAGATCACTATTTTTTATTTTCCTACTGCCCCCTGTTCCCCTGTTTTCAGGGATTAAAACTGCACTGAAATACATTGTCAGGACTGCTGTGCATGCTCCCAAGAGTCCTCTCCATTATGTTAGCACAGTGCAGCAGTCCAGACTGTGCTTTTGTGTGCTGATAACAGCTTTGAGTGCTGATAACAGGGAGCAATAGGAAAATAAAATGAATGGCAATCTGGACTACATATATGCAGTACTATTCATGTATTACTGCAAGCCCAAGATTGTGTTGAGCGAAGCAAGCTTCGAATCATAGATCAAAAGTCGCTTGGGTCAAAACTTCGTTTGAATGCTGTACCGAGATCCATCTCCGTATAGCATTCAAATGTATGGGCTCCAGCTTCGGTGAATAACTTTGGCCACTGATTTTCAATCTTGAAAAATATTTTAAAACTTGATTCTGAAGTCGGCTTCGGTACCTCTGCTGGTACCTCTGTACCGAAGCCAACTTCAGATTTAAGTTTTAAAATGCTTTTCAAGTTTATAAATCGAAGTCTGAAGTTATTCACCGATCTCCGTACAGCATTCAAGCAAACTTTTGACCAAAGTGACTTTGGATCTATGATATCCTACAAATGTCAGCTGATGAAGCTGGTGTGAGTGAAACATGTCTCGAGGTATTTGCTGGTCCCCTGGACACATAATCTCTGATCATGTCTTAAGTGGGTTACATTTGTAGAATGTATGTATATGATTATTTATTGCGAAGCCTGGTCAGATATCTATGGTAGGTACTATTGGGATGTCCCACCTTGGGTAATTTATAGTGAGGACCATATGGGAGC
Source organism: Rhinella marina (assembly GCA_900303285.1). Taxonomy (NCBI): domain Eukaryota; kingdom Metazoa; phylum Chordata; class Amphibia; order Anura; family Bufonidae; genus Rhinella; species Rhinella marina. Next base: position 72,392 of record ONZH01004913.1, on the reverse strand, counting down.
TCCTGTTTAGTAATATTATTTTGTTTGAAGTTCTTGTATCCAGGTGAGGTGATCGCCTCAGGCAGCACCAGGTAAGGGCAAGATGGGGGCAGCGGAACGGCCATGGACAATGAGCGCTTTCATTGTGGCAAAGGGTTTAGGTTAAGAAATTTGAATGGATGGGCGCAGTTTCAGTTTTCATCTCAGGGAGCAGAAAAGCTAGGTGCAACCCTGCTTGTATCCCACCTGTAGTTGTATGACATGCGGTACATCTCATTGGGGGGTATGTGATTTCTTTTGACCTAATTCTCAGTATCACCATTATGGCCATCTTAACCGTTGCTTGATCTTTTTTGTCCTTATTATGTTTTTCTAATCATGTTTGTTTGATCTTATTCTTAAAAAATGTCACCTTTTGAATATATTGCTTGTGGGCATCATTGTTTGTTCCTTGGGGAATCATTTTGAAGGTGCTACTAGTATATTTAAATGCCATTATTATTGTTTGAGGCTTGATTGCTCTTGTTAAGAATTAACAGTAAGTACCGGTAGTTTTCGAAATGACACAAATCCAATAACTCAGTAGCCATGATCCTCTGCAATATCTTGGATTTACAGAAGCAGAGTCCTTCATTGCTTTGGTCTGTGCTTCTCCTAGGATTATAATATGACGTGATCAGATGTCCTTATCTTGTAGCAGTTATATGGAGATTTAGTGTGAAGATCTTGGGAAAACTCAGCATGCGTACCAGAATCCAGCAGGATTAGGCTACATTGTGCATCAGTTTGGAAGTCGGTGCAGCCATCCTGAATAATCAAATGCAGGGACAAAAGTTGTGCATCCCCCTAGAGAGTAGTAGTTCATTAGATCGTCATACTGAAAGAAAATGGGGCTCCTCTGATCAGCCAGAATTTATGGCATCTGATTAGGCCACTATTTTCTCGGCAGGATTCCTTACTTTAAACTGTTAACTGTGGATGGCCTGCAGATAAAAAATGAACTTTGGACTACTAAATTGTACCATTATAGTTATTTAGTGTAATTTATGAAAAATAGGTAAGTCATGATCACCTACTTCTTCTCACTAATGATAGCTCCATTTTCTAGACAGGTAAACCGCAAGATCATTTTTTTTCCCTGCTCGTGTCACATAACATTATCCAATTAATGATGAAGAGAAAATGTAATGCTCTACGAGTGATACATTGAAAATTAATAGCTCATCAGCGGGCACTCTGGCTGAGTTATTGCCATTGATTTTTGTCTCAAATTTCCTTTATTTAATAATCCATAAGTAATTTTTAAATATGAGGGACCAACTTTGAATGCAATATTCTTCAATTTGGTTCTTGTTAGAATCTGAAAATGGTGAATGTTTTTAGAGATATTATTATACCCATGGTGATGATTTTCAGGGATTATGTCGATAAAGGTGTTTTAGAGGCTTTCAGATATGACTGTGCACAGCTGGTTGCCATTTTTAATTGAAATACATATTAATAATGATGGTTATTTAAAAAATTCAAGAGGATGAACTCAAGGGGCTATGTATGTATATCATATCGTATGACAACTTCTTACAACTTTGGACTGTACGGAGCCATAATGCATCACCAATAGAAGTCTATGGGGCCGTGTTAGACATCTGTATGCCTCAGATTTTGTGCTGTGGGATCCTATGGTTTGGTTTTCTTTTTCAGATCCCAAATAAAAAAAATCCTGCTATATTATAGCGATATTCTCCCCTCTTGGTAATATGGGTGGCCTATGAAGAATGAAGTCTTTGATCCATTAATAGCAAATAGGGGGTAACTATGGGGGAGGGTTCTCTCAGACAAGTAATCCCTGTCACCATCACTTGACAGCAGCAATGTCCACTATCCAGGGGCAGACTGGCCATAGCCCCATAGGGACACTCAAGCCCCCCTCATTGCTGCTGGTCCGGTACATACTACTGGGAAACATATATGGGTTATTATAAAAGGAAGTCCAGGCAGCAGAAGGTAGGGCTGGCTTGGTGTTTTGGCCCACATCTCACCTCTTAAGCCCCCTGCTCCATATCTATATTAGAGACAATTGGAGGACAGAATGTGGCAGCTATTTATGGCCACCATAGAAGGACAACTTTTAAGGAGGTATTTTGTGTGCTGTGGGATGGCATTCTGCTCTGAACTATGGTATTACTGACCCTGACAACTTAGATTGGCAGTAGTTGCCTTACCTTCTGTCAATTTAAACCCACTTACAACTAGTGTTAAGCGAAGCACTGGAAGTGGATTTTGGTCCAAAGTTTAGGAAAAATTTGATTCGCAACGAATCTTAATTTCCTCGCACTTCGTGGTAACAAATCAGTTTTTCCTAACCTGGCTGCTGCACGTGTTACAAAGTGAAAATAAGAAGCCTGGGTACGCGAGATCACCTATAATGCCTTGCAACCAGCCAATCCACCGTTGTCCTGTGAGCTGGGCATAGGAAGAGATGTGGCAAGCGCTTATGCGCTAGAACAGTGTTGCTGAAAACTAATTACTAGAAGAATATTGGAGAGGGAGACTACAGGTAGAGTACAGGGAGAGTGCACGGGGACTGCAGCTAGACTTATTTTGAATCAATTTTATTTATTCCGACATTTACTTATTCCAACATCAGCCTTAAATGTAATTCAATACCAATAAGATGGAAGCTTTTATTATTCCGGTGCCAGCGTGCCAACCAATAACAACCAGTCTGCACCCCTTAGGTGGGCCAGGTCTTAATAATGACTCATCTTTTGCTGGCTTTACTTCTTCCAAATCATCCTTCAAAGTCTCCATTTCCTAGAAAAGTCAGCATGATGCATAGAGAGGAGGAGCTGGATGTTCCTGATGACATATTCTCACCAATATTAGATGATGTGGAAAAGGAGGAAAATCAGATGGCAGAAGAAGGGCTCCCACCTGTAGGGCAGGAGAGCGCTGGGGTTGGAGAAGTGGGTATGCCAGAGCTGATTAAAATTCAGTGTTTAATGTCAAATAACCTGTAGGAGAATGCAGGCAAGAACAGCAATAATATGCATATTGTTCCCCCACCTAACCAGCCAACAATCCCTGTTTAAAGGTGCTACGTGGCCATTAACAATGAAGAAGGACTATACAGTGTGGTATTCATTATTAAATGAAAGGCAGCTGTGGGCTAATTCTTTACACAGCATGGCCGCAACCGGCCAGCAGCACGGCCGCTCTGTGTGGCCGTAACCTAAGGCAGAGTGGCCTGGGTATACCTGATTTATTCGTGACTAATTCATACGTAACAAATGAAATTTCTTGGGTAACTTCAGCGAAGTTGCCAGATCTAATTTTTCAAAACTTCCCTCATCTCTACCTACAACAACAGGATCACTTTTAATTTTTTTTACCGGGCTACTGTAAGTTTCCAGTCCGCCCCCGCCACTATCTCTATATTAATCATAGAGATCAATGCAGGCACAGGAAGTTACAAGCGAGTGGCCTACGGTGGCTCATAGGTAACTTCCTGTCTGTCCATAAAGGAGAACAGAGCAGGATAGTAGAAGAGGTAATTGTATACTGTATTATAGTACTCATGGATACAATGTGATTGGTACTCATAGTGGGTGTTTTGGCTAGGCATTATTATGGGAGCGGTGAGTCTGGTGTTACACTAATGGACCCCATACACATTAAATAAATAATGGTCCAATGTCTTGTTCTCGGCATGATCAACCAACCATCTAAGGCTAGTTTCACAATGCCATTCCCATTAGGCTGTGCTGGCAGAGAACAGCCTGCAAGAGCATGCCTGCCATCCCCATTGACTATAATGGGGTCAGGCAGATATCTGACAGCTACCCGGCAAGTATGTGAGGATTCCGTCAGACAAACACCAGCGGGCATTCTGGTAATGTCTGGCAATGCCAGATCCAGATGGCTCCGGCAGGCTGTTCTCTGTCAGGACTTCCAACTCTCCCGTAGCATATGAATGTGTATAGGGGAGTCAGGAAGAATGGCTGTCATCCAAACAGCTATTGAAGATGTATGGGCACCTTAGCACTCCTTAGGGGCACTATAACATGCACTTTTAAAGTGACAGCATTAATGCCCCCACTCATTGGTATATTTCAGTTTTCAGGAAACCGACATATAAAAGATAAATGGTAAAGATAATTTCATGTATTTTTTCTTTCAGAAATCATCAGAATAGACAAATTCAATCTACTCAGCTGATTAGACAAACCAAAAGTACAATTATTCTGCCCTTCAAGCTTTTAGTATCTGTAAGGAGACAATCCTATGTCTTTTAAAGCAATGAACCCAAAAGACTTTAACTAAGCTCTAATTAATCATTTAATCCTACTGATGTATAAATGATTAACCCTTCACACGGATCTCCTTTCATATATAGGTAAGCTACTTAACAGAGGTCAATGACCATTTTTTTATTGTGATACCAATTCTGAGGGGCAAATTAAAACTGATTCCCCCATGTGGCTACACATTAATGATGCTTTCATATACATTTTCCTCTACTTAAAATTTTGGAAACAATGGTGGTTCACTGCATTATGACTCTTTATTTCCTTATTTCACTGATGTTTGTGTTGTATTGTATTGTAATACTGACATTATTTTGCACAATTTTATGGTAAAAGTGTGATCTGGACTACTACTTAACCACTACAATCCTAAGGTATTTGTACTCAACTGACAATGCTTCCATTACCTCTACTTTAGATGAATGCTTAAAGGGAGGTACTGGCCCCTTCATCTGAATATTTTTGTAACTTTATGTAATTAAAAACTGAATATAGTCATTGAGCTATTCAATAAAATGCATCTGTATAGCACCACTTGCTGTTTGTTCTTTTCCTTATTCGCACATGCTCAATTTAAATCTTCAACTGTCACCTGCGTTATCTTCTGTTAGAAGCTGTGGAAGCTACAGGGAAAGAAATACAGCATATAGGACACACACCCTGAGAAAAGACACACCCCCTGAGTTGCCAGCCTGAAATAAATGTAGCAGAACAAATGGAGCAATGAGTATGGAGATCTCTGGATCCATGTGAGGTACAGGGCTAGCTCTAGCTTTGTTCGAAAGACATTGTCATGTACTATATGATGTCTGATTTACATTTTGTATATCACGTCATTGCGCCGCCTGAGCTGTACAGCGCGGGACACAGGATGGAAGAGTCCTGCATCGCATCGCTGCCAGCTCCATGGAGGTAAGTATTAGTGGTGTTTATTTTTTTTTTTTATTGTTGCAATCACGGACTGGAGCTCTATTGGAGGCACTGGGGGCAGGGCCGGCCTTAGGGTAGATGGCGCCCTGTGCGAAACTTTCTCTCGGCGCCCCCCCCCCCCCTCAGAGTGACAGTACTAACGTCATACAGTATAGAGCTATAAATACAGTGCAGAGATATATAGAGTGATATAGGTAGGTAGAGTAAGACAGTGTATATATATATATATATATATATATATATATATATATATATTTATAGCTCTCTATACTGTCCTATATCACACTATATATCTCTGCACTGTATTTATAGCTTTCTATATTGAAATGTAACCTAATACAGCGCACATACCTCTTACATCCAGTGACGTCTCCTCTGATGTAGATCTTCTCTTTCCTCATCTTCTCCTTTCAGACCAGACGCCATTTTTCAGCCATTTCTCATCTCTGCAGTTTGACAAAAAAAATCTTAGTTTACACAGTGTCCTAAAATAACTGCGCCCAGCAAATAGTGTCCTGTAATAGTGTAAACATAACGCTCCCCAGAAATAACTGCGCTGATACTGTGCCAGGGTGCCCCCACAGTAATAGTGCCCCCCACAGTAATAGTGCCCCCAAAGTCCCAACTAATAATTCTCTGCCAGAGTGCACTTGTTAGTAATAGTCCCCCCAACAGTACTAATGTCCCCACTGTGCCCCAGAAGTAATAATGCTTCCAATGTGCCAGTAAGAAGTGCCCCCCAATAATGTGCCAGAAGTTCCCCCCATTGATTCCCCCCCAAATCATGTGCCAGTAAAAAGTGTCCCACCCCCATAGATGCCCCCCAAATTATGTGCCAGTAAGAAATGCCTCAGTGCCCCCATGTGCCAGTAAGAAATGCCCCAGTGCCAGTAAGAAATGCCCCCAGTGCCAGTAAAATGCCCCCAGTGCCAGTAAAATGCCCCCAGTGCCAGTAAAATGCCCCCAGTGCCCCATGTGCCAGTAATAATGCCCCCAGTGCCAGTAAAAATGCCCCCAGTGCCAGTAAAAATGCCCCCAGTGCCCGCATGTGCCAGTAACAATGCCCACAATACCCCCATGTGCCAGTAAAATGCCACTATGTGCCAGTAAAAATGCCCCAGTGCCCCCTTGTGCCAGTAAAAATGCCCCCAGTGCCAGTAAAATGCTCCCATGTGCCAATAAAAATGCTCCCAGTGCCCCCTTGTGCCAGTAAAATGCCCCCAGTGCCAGTAAAATGCCCCCAGTGCCCCCATGTGCCAGTAAAAATGCCCCAGTGCCCCATGTGCCAGTAAAAATGCCCCAGTGCCAGTAAAAATGCTCCCATGTGCCAATAAAAATGCCCCCAGTGCCAGTAAAATGCCCCCAGTGCCAGAAAAATACCCCCAGTGCCAGAAAAATGCCCCCAGTGCCCCATGTGCCAGTAAAAATGCCCCCAGTGCCAGTAAAATGCCCCCAGTGCCAGTAAAAATGCCCACAATACCCCCATGTGCCAGTAAAATGCCACTATGTGCCAGTAAAAATGCCCCCAGTGCCCCCTTGTGCCAGTAAAAATGCCCCCAGTGCCAGTAAAATGCTCCCATGTGCCAATAAAAATGCCCCCAGTGCCCCCTTGTGCCAGTAAAATGCCCCCAGTGCCAGTAAAATGCCCCCAGTGCCCCCATGTGCCAGTAAAAATGCCCCAGTGCCCCATGTGCCAGTAAAAATGCCCCAGTGCCAGTAAAATGCTCCCATGTGCCAATAAAAATGCCCCCAGTGCCCCCCTTGTGCCAGTAAAATGCCCCCAGTGCCCCCTTGTGCCAATAAAAATGCCCCCTTGTGCCAGTAAAATTGCCCCAGGTGCCAGTAAAATGCCCCCATGTGCCAATAAAAATGCCCCCATAAAAAAAAATAAACACTTACTTACCTCCATGGAGCCGGCAGCGATGCGATGCAGGCCTCTTCCGGCCTGTGTCCCGCGCTGTACGGCTCAGGCGGCGCGATGACGTCATCGCGCCGCCTGAGCTGGCCTCTGATAGGCTGCAGGCCTAGGGCCTGCAGCCTATCAGAGGAACGGGCAGGGGAGACGCTTCTCCCTCCCCTGCCCTGCATCTCCAAAGGCAGACTATGGAGATGAGCGCTTCCACAATGGAAGCGCTCATCTCCCTCTGCCCCACCGCCGCCCCCAACTGTGCGGCACTTGCAGGGCACGGCCGGGCCATTAAGGGGGCGCTCTGGCAGGGCGCCCCCTTAAGTGGCCGGGAGTGAAGCGCCCTGTGCGACCGCACGGGTCGCACACCCCAAAGGCCGGCCCTGACTGGGGGCATTTGTTACTGGCACATGGGGGCATTTGTTACTGGCACTGGGGGCATTTGCATTTGTTACTGGCACATGGGGGCACTGGGGGCATTTCTTACTGGCACATGGGGGCATTTCTTACTGGCACTAGGGGGCATTTGTTACTGGCACATGAGGCACAAGGGGCATTTGTTACTGGCACATGAGGACACTGGGGGCATTTGTTACTGGCACATGAGGCACGGGGGGCATTTGTTACTGGCACATGGGGGAATTTGTTACTGGCACTGGGGGCATTGGCATTTGTTACTGGCACATGGGGCACTGGGGGGCATTTCTTACTGGCACATGGGGGCCTTTATTACTGGCACGTGGGGCATTTCTTACTGGCATTGGGGGGCATTTCTTACTGGCACATGGGGGCACTGGGGGCATTTGTTACTGGCACATGGGGCACTGGGGGCATTTGTTACTGGCACATGGGGCACTGGGGGGCATTTATTACTGGCACTGGGGGCATTTCTTACTAGCACTGGGGCATTTCTTAATGGCACGGGAGCACTGGGGGCATTTTTACTGGCACTGGCGGCATTTGGTACTGGCACTGGGGGCATTTGCATTTGTTAATGGCACATGGGGGCACTGGGGGGCATTTTTTACTGGCACATGGGGGCATTTCTTACTGGCACATAGGGGCATTTCTTACTGTCACTGGGGGCATTTGGTACTGGCACTGGGGGCATTTGCATTTGTTAATGGCACATGAGGCACTGGGGGGGCATTTCTTACTGGCACTGGGGGCATTTCTTACTGGCACATGGGGGCATTTCTTACTGGCATATGGGTGCACTGGGGGCATTTGTTACTGGCACATGGGGCATTTCCTACTGGCACTGGGGGCATTTCTTACTGGCACATGGGGGCACTGGGGACATTTTTAGTGGCACATGGGGGCACTGGGGGCATTTCTTACTGGCACATAATTTGGGGGCATCTATAGGGGTGGGACACTTTTTACTGGCACATGATTTTGGGGGGGAATCAATGGGGGAACCTCTGGCGCATTATTGGGGCGTTTCTTACTGGCACATAATTTGGGGGGCATCTATGGGGGGAGCACTTCTTACTGGCACATTATTGGGGTGAAATTTTGGGGGCACTTCTGGCACATTATTGAGGCACTTCCTATTGGCACATTATTGGGGGGCACTATGGTGGCACTTCTTACTGGCACATTATTGTGAGGCACTATGGGGACACTTCTTACTGGCACATTATTGGGGCACTTCTTACTGGCACATTATTGGGGCACTTCTTACTGGCACATTGCAAGCATTATTACTTCTGGGGCACAGTGGGGACATTAGTACTGTTGGGGGCACTATTACTAACAAGTGCACTTTGGCAGAGAATTATTATTTGGGACTTTGGGGGGCACTATTACTGTGGGGGGCACCCTGGCACAGTATCAGCATAGCGCAGTTATTTCTGGGGGGCGATATGTTTACACTGTTACTGGGCGCACTATTACTGGACACTATTTGCTGGGCGCAGTTATTTTAGGACATTGTGTGCCAATAATTATTGAAGGGCACTATCTGTGTGGTACTAGTGGCACAGTACTGGGGTGGTAGGATGATTTGTCCAGAAGACGGGAGGATGATGGAAAAGTAGTAAACTAAGATTTTTTCTGTCAAACTGCAGATATGAGAAATGGAGAAAGATAAGGAAAGAGAAGATCTACATCAGAGGAGACATCACTGGATGTACGAGGTATGGGGCGCTGTATTAGGCTACATTCACACGAACGTTGTGTTTTGCAGTCTGCAAATTGCGGATCAGCAAAAAAAGGATAATGTTCGGTATGGCATCCGTTTTTTTTGCGAATCCACTGTAACAATGCCTATCCTTGTCCGCAAAATGGACAAAAATAGGAATGGACATACAGATGCGGACAGCACACAGTGCTCATTTAAGTGAATGGGTCCGCCTCTGAGCCACAAAATATGCAGATCGGAGGCTGCAAAAGCAACTGTCGTGTGAATGTAGCCTTACCCTGTATGTTCTGTAGTGATATATGTAATGTTAGGAGGGAAAAAGTTAGGGTGAGAATTTGGCATGGGGGGGGTTCAATTTTTTACTTGACCGGCAGAAAAGCTAGGTGCACCAGCGCTGAGGGAAGTGGGGGGGGCCAAGCTGAACTCTTGCACCAGGGCCCTTGAGCCTTTAGCTGCGCCCCTGCGGCTGGAGATAGCCGAATGATTGTACTTGATTGCTGAATGGAGTGTCAAACATACTCCTACGTGTCAATTTATGAGCAGCTTGATAAGTACAAATTCACCTGATATTTTGGTCTTCCTGGACATTGGTCACACAAATGGCCTCTAGGAGAGAACAGCCACCTTCAGTGTCACTTATCCACAGAAAACAATAGAGCACTGTCCACACAAGCCAACATTGTTAAAACTATCAGTCACCATACACATACATAATGGGGGACATTTATCACCCCATGTATGGCAGAAATCTGGAATCAAACACTTGCAATGATTGGCATACACTATACACCATGCCTACACAAAATTTTGCAGGTTGGATCTGCCCCCCAAAAAGTTGTCAGATAAGGGCACATGTATTGTATTCTACATCAGAGAAGTCCATATATTATATGTCTAAACTACACCAGCTCCCTTGTTGGCGTAGATTTGGGTTTTGGAACACGGACCTGCAAAGGTTATCCCCTTATTAATGTAAAAAATTAAAATCAGACATCATACAGTACATGACAATCTCTTTCTAACAAAGCTAGAACCAGCCTTGTACCTCACATGGATTCAGAGATCTCCCTATTTATTGCTCTGCTAGATTTATATCAAGCTGACAGCTCAATGGGCATGTCTTTTCTGCTGCAGCTCAGGGGGTGTGGCCATTCCACTGCAGCTATCTCCCTATCACAGCTCAGGAGGCGGTTGAAGGATGGAACTGAGCATGTTCGGCCTTCTCAGTCAGGTGAACAGAGAAATAAGAAAAATAACAAACAGCAGATGGCGCTATACAGATACATTTAAATTATTAACTCAGTGGCTAAATTCAATTTTTAATGACATGCAACTACAAAAGTATTCAGATCCAGATGCTGGTTTAAAAACTATGAACAACTCTTTTAATAATTGTAGTGCATGTGATACCAGTGGGGAACAGATTAAGATTGGTTTGTAATACACTAGTCTTAATTAATGTTCCCCATTGTATCGAGGTCCCAGTCAGAAAGACAGGATATGGCAAGATAACACCTAAAGAAAAATTAGATTTCAATTTTAAGTACAGTACAGACCAAAAGTTTGTACACACCTTCTCATTCAAAGAGTTTTCTGTATTTTTATGACTATGAAAATTGTAGACTCACACTGAAGGCATCAAAACTATGAATTAACACATGTGGAATTATATACTTAACAAAAAAGTGTGAAACAACTGAAAATATGTCTTATATTCTAGGTTCTTCAATGTAGCCATCTTTTGCTTTGATTACTGCTTTGCACACTCTTGGCATTATCTTGATGAGCTTCAAGAGGTAGTCACCTGAAATGGTATTTTGCCTTCACTCTGCGGTCCAGCTCACCCCAAACCATCTCGATTGGGTTCAGGTCTGGTGACTGTGGAGGCCAGATCATCTGGCGTAGCACCCCATCACTCTCCTTCTTGGTCAAATAGCCCTTACACAGCCTGGAGGTGTGTTTGGGGTCATTGTCCTGTTGATAAATAAATGATGGTCCAACTAAACGCAAACCGGATGGAATAGCATGCCGCTGCAAGATGCTGTGGTAGCCATGCTGGTTCAGTATGCCTTCAATTTTGAATAAATCCCCAACAGTGTCACCAGCAAATCACCCCCACACCATCACACCTCCTCCTCCATGCTTCACGGTGGGAACCAGGCATGTAGAGTCCATCCGTTCACCTTTTCTGCATCGCACAAAGACATGGTGGTTGGAACCAAAGATCTCAAATTTGGACTCATCAGACCAAAGCACAGATTTCCACTGGTCTAATGTCCATTCCTTGTGTTCTTTAGCCCAAACAAGTCTCTTCTACTTGTTGCCTATCCTTAGCAGTGGTTTCCTAGCAGCTATTTTACCATGAAGGCCTGCTGCACACAGTCTCCTCTTAACAGTTGTTGTAGAGATGTGTCTGCTGCTAGAACTCTATGTGGCATTGACCTGGTCTCTAATCTGAGCTGCTGTTAACCTGTGATTTCTGAAGCTGGTGACTCGGATGAACTTATCCTCCGCAGCAGTGACTCTTGGTCTTCCTTTCCTCGGGCGGTCCTCATGTGAGCCAGTTTCTTTGTAGCGCTTGATGGTTTTTGCGACTGCACTTGGGGACACTTTCAAAGTTTTCACAATTTTTCGGGCTGACTGACCTTCATTTCTTAAAGTAATGATGGCCACTTGTTTTTCTTTACTTAGCTGCTTTTTTCTTGCCATAATACAAATTCTAACAGTCTATTCAGTAGGACTATCAGCTGTGTATCCACCTGACTTCTGCCACACACAACTCATGGTCTCAACCCCATTTATAAGGCAAGAAATCCCACTTATTAAACCTGACAGGGTACACCTGTGAAGTGAAAACCATTTCAGGTGACTACCTCTTGAAGCTCATCAAGAGAATGCCAAGTGTGTGCAAAGCAGTAATCAAAGCATATATAGAATAAAGAATATAAGACATATTTTTAGTTGTTTCACACTTTTTAAGTATATAATTCCACATGTGTTAATTCAGAGTTTTGATGCCTTCAGTGTGAATCTACAATTTTCATAGTCATGAAAATACAGAAAACTCTTTGAATGACAAGGTGTGTCCAAACTTTTGGTCTGTATTGTATATAATAAGGTTATCTAGGATTAAAGAAATAACCAGTTTTTCCCCAACAAATAGCACTACTGTTGCTCATGGGCTTTCTCTGACACTGCCTTCTCTGCATCCCAGCTCCATTCTAATGAATGCTGATGAGCTGCAATACCAGATACAGCCTATGGACAAGAGTGGAGCTGTTTATAAAAATAAAAAAAATAAAAACACCTTCTTTTCACTAATCTTCTACAACCTTTATAATGAACAGATTGCAGATTTCAAAACAGATTATCATATTTTTGCATTGACATAGAAACATATATTTTAATGTATGAAATTTTATAGGAAATCTCAGAAATTCCTAATTTTTATTTCCTTCTTCTATTGAGCTAGGATAAAAATCTCATGTCATCGGAAGTCCTGACTAAGGTTTTTGCCTGACATAAAAACATTGCAGAGAAATGACCTGTTTTTAATTCTATTTTGCTTTTTCACTGTCCCCTTGTAACCTGGGGAAGGTAAAGGGATTCAAAATTAGTAGCATTTTATTATGAACCTCTTATAACTCTGCAATTTACTATAAGCCATGACTCTTCCAATGAAATTTTTAAAGTAGACAACGTTTGACTGACATTTGTCCTAGAGCAGTACTTCAGGAAAAATGAATTATGACAAAATATTGCCAATGTGTAATGACAAGTAGTCAATGCAGAGCTCAGCGGGAGACTTCTTAATGCAGTGTTCCTGCTCATTATCCAATTATTCATGCCTGCTCTCACATATGTAATGGACAAGGAAGGAGAGGGCATGATGCAGCAAAATACAGTAGATCTATATTCTTACAGACAGAAAATATTACCTTCCCCAATGACAGTGACATGAAAACCTAGGTTGCCAATCAGGGGTGTAGATGTAGGGGGTGCAGAGGAAGCAGTCACTACCGAGCCCAGGAGCCTGAGGGGGCCCAAAGACCCCTGTGCCGCATAAGAAGACACCGACATTATGAAAAGTGCATGCTGGTCAAGTTACACCTCTGGCTGGAGGAAAGGGGTTAGGTCAAGAATTTGGCATGAGGGGGGTGCCGTTTCAGTTTTTGCCTCGGACAGCACGAAGGCTATGTGCTTCCCGACATCCACATTTTTATAACCAGTACTTGTAATTGCCAATAACCTTTTTTTTGCATCATTTGAAAGCAATATGGATCTGGGTCTAATGTGTGGGTTTTTTCTCAGTGTAGCCCACAAAGACTAGGTTTGCACATCATTTTTTTTTTTTTAAATAGGATCATGTTAACTTCCCTTTAACAAAAACTTGAATGAAGTCAGTGAACTTAAAAAGTATTAAATGGTCACCACAATAAGAAATCTATGGGGACACAATTTTTTACCATATCAGATACATTACAGTAAAGCCTCATTCACACATCTGTGTCCATGCTCAAATCTGTGAGGAGGTGGTCAGTGATGCATCTGTGAAGCTGTACGTGATGGATTTGTGTTACGTCTGTGTGTCTGTTTTTTGCCATCCATTTGCTATCCGTGTTTCACTGAGCAGCTGAAAAATAATTTTCAAAGCATGTCTTCCTAATGATCAGTGAAACATGGATGCAACATGGATGGCATTTCTAGCAATGGCAGTGCAATAGCTACAGTCAATGTGCCATGTGCCGTTCATTATCTGCTGCTCCTGCAGGAGTGGATTGGGCATAGACCTTACAGGGAAATTTCCTGGTGGGCCGAAGTTTTTGGGGATGTATTTTGTGCTGCTGGCAGTATTTTGTGATGGACTGTGATATTTGGCTCTGTTGGGGTGGTATAATGTGCCACAATATGGTATTACTGGCCCTGCCTTTCATCAATTTGGACCTGACTACAAAACAGGGACATTTTTAGCATTTTTTGAAGGGCCACTTTAAGTTCCCAATCCGCCCCTAGGCTCCTGTATGGGGCCACCCTGCAGATACAGGGTAATAAATGATGGCGGTTCCTAAACTAGCCCTAAGAAGAGTATGCATGCGTGCGCATTTTCTATACTCCTCTGTGGCATAGGTCAGCATATAAATACAGAGAAATGCATTGCACCCCGATCAGATCATCTCTACGAGACCTATGAATTGGTATTTTTAGTTTGGCACATTCTGTTATTCCGGGTGTCCTTGGAAATGCCGCAGTGAATACAACTGACAAAAAATGATGACAAATACTGGATAATCTCACCAGCGAACGTTCTGATTATCAACACTTTTTGCAAAAGCTTTGATGCAGATGCACCTGAGGAACAGACAATTAATCACTGAAGGAGGGCTCCCATCTGGAAAGCGGACTATACAATTTGTTCATACAATTAGAGGAATCACAGTACACACGCCTTGCCAGGTACTTCAGCTGACAGGCAGGCGCCACTCTCAGTTTTTCTCATTGATTCAATAAAAGTTGCACTTTCCATGACAACACATGAATTACATGACACTTATGCTGTGAATGAAAGCATTCTTCCCACACTTTATATTTTCTTATGAACATAACTCAATAACAAAAGCCAGACATAAAAGCTTTGCGGTCTAGCCTGGCCATCATAGTCACAAGAGGGGGATGATGTTTGTATTCTCATTTTATGGTTACTGCTACATACAGTCTTTTGTCAATCCCATTGATTACCTTCCTGTGATAAAACGCTAGGCATCTAAAAAGGATAATGGACGCTGAGATCAATTTGAATTATATGAACAAACTGCACAAGGCTGCGCCAATCTGTTAATTTCCTCTGGATGACAACTGTTCAGACAGGGGCGGACTGGGAACTTAAAATGGCCCTGGAAAAAAAATAATAAAAGTGACCCAATCTTGTAGGTGGGTCCAAACTGACAGAATGCAGGGCAACTGGGGCCAATACAAGTAATACCATAGTGCTGCACAGAATACTATCCCACAGGACGAAATATCACAGTGTACCACAAAGTATCTCCCCAGAAGGTCATCAATTGCTGCCACATTCTGTCCTCCTCTAATTGTCTCAAATACAGATATGAAGCAGGGGGCTTAGGAGTTGAGATGTGGACCAGAACACCAAGCCAGCCCTACTTTCAGCATGCTGCCTGGACTTCCTCTAATAGTGACCCCTATACTTCCCCTAGTAATATGTACCGGCCATCAGCAGTGAGAGGGGCTCGGGTGGCCCTATGGGCATTGGCCACTGGGAAGATTTTATGACCAGTCCGCTCCGGTGTTCAGCATAACTTGAAAAGTAACTCTGGTTGTAAGGGTAAAGGAGAGTTTATCATATAGATGGCCTTATAGTTGTTTATCCAGTCTATATAAAAAAGCCTGCCAATTTAGGCCACTTGGACCAAGACCTCAGCAATAAGACACATTATTAATACAGTACACATCATTTTTGGAGTATCAACTTTTGAACTGGATGAGATCCTCCCTGGAAGAGCTACTCTATCTTCAAGAGAAAAGTGTCAAAAGAACAATGGCTGAACACAGAGGTCAAGACAGGTCATCTATAATCACCTCTCAGCTGTATTCACCAACATTTAAAATGGAAATCAGCGGGCAGATGCATTATTAATGATTTAGACAGCTTAACTGATTGAGGACTGTTCACCGTATATTTACGTCCAGGCCTCTAAAGTCCGATGTTTAGGACTTTTAACTGGCTGTCCAAACAATCAGGCAGCCAAATGTCAGATCCTCTACTATCACACACTACTGGGAACCCTAAAGACAAGGCAGAAGTGTTTTTCAATGTTTTTTTGTTTTGTTTAAAATAAAATAATAATAAAAAAGGATAAAAGTAAAAGAATCCAAAATAAAATCAATGGGTTGTTCAAGTTATTTACAAAAAACAGGTACAGTATTAGGATTAAAATTTAAAAAATCTACAACACTGCCCCCCCACCCAGTCCGAACCCCCTCAATGCTCCTATTTACCTATCAGCACAAACAAGCCCAGTGGGTGAATGGAGCAATGGTACTGAAACAGAAGATTTTTGAGATGGTGAGGGTTTTTTAATCAATATAATTATTACTCTAATAGCATCCCTGCCATTAAAAATAAATTGATAAATAACTCAAGACAACCCCAAAAATTAAAAAAATAACCCCTGCCATAATCAAAAAGGGTAGCAAAGACCAGATTACCCAAAAATAGACATGTAATATATCAAAACCCATAAAAAGTCCTTTTAAGGTAATATTATATTATATTAATATTATATATTACCTAAAAATCAGCAAATAAAACATTATAGCCATTAAACTAATGTTTGAAAAAAATGTCTAACCTGTGTGGTCTTAAGACTGATACTTCCCTGATTCCTGACATGCCAGGAAGAAGATGCACTAAATGTGTCACAGTGTCTCATGCTATCATGAATAAATGTGTTATAGTTTGGTGCATTTTGACATTTTTCTCCTACTCATGCCACTTCTAGCTTGGCTTGATTTAGAGACCATTTTTGCTCCAAGAGTGTGGCACATGGTATTAGTAAATCTGGTGCATTTTAAAACTCCTTTAACCACGTCACCTTTTCTAGACACTTTTGCCAACTAAACTTAGACACAAAAGGTACATAGAATTAAAAATTCTGGCACATGGAATGTATACCAATTTTTTGTCATTATTTGTGCCAGAATTCCAGCAAATTTTGGTTAGCAAATCTTGCCCCATGTCTTTACCTTACAATTTCATTTGATTGCTGCAGAAAACCAACTTGAGATCTTAAGATGCGGTAATCCAATTTATCAAAAGGTAATTATCCTCTCCCAAAAATCTCCACCCCTCTATCTCTGATCAGAGAAAAACTCCAACCTGATGCCTTAAGGCCCTTTTACACGAGCCGATTATCGTTCAAATAATCGTTCAAACGTTCGGATTTGCACGATTATTGTTGTGTATAAACACGGGTAACGATTTAACGACAAACGAGATTTCGTTCGCTTCTCGTTGATCGCATGTCCTGCCAATAAATTAATCGTTCATCGTTGGAAAATCTTCCAGTTTAAACGAAAATCGTTTAGTCATTGGCAGATGGTAATGGTAATGCTTATGGCAAGGAGCAAGGAACGATTGTAATAACGATTATAAAACGACCGAAAGTACGAAGATTGTGAACGACTTCTCTTTCAGTGTAAACGGTATTTACATTGCATCGTTTGATCGTTCATCTACGATCGCTAATACGATTTATCTTTCCTTGTAAAAGGACCTTTAGGATGCTGTTTGCTTAGATATCAAGGCAAATATAAATGTTTCAAGTAAGAAGACATTTTGGGAACATATGTGAAGCTGGTTGTGCAGGAGTCACTTCTTTTACTTAAAGACTTGTGGCAACAGTTACATTACATGAGGACGGAAAGTTTCTATGTATATGAAGCTGGTTGCTGGTTATCGGCGAGAACACATAATTATCTAACTGAACATTTTCTTATTTTCTTCTCTGTATCTAAGTTAAACACCCATCACCCATTAAGAACCTCATCTTCTGTGTCTGACATAAAAATAATACTTTCTGTAACTGTGTACAATTAACAGTCACTTGTGGGCAGAGTAATTGGGACTTTCTAATAATAAAACAAAAGGGGTATTTTACATTTTATTTATGCCACTTTTGTGTCCAATTAAAGTTGCAAATTTTGTCACACACCATATTTGTGGCAAAATCAGTGACTTTTACCCCTTCACTACACTTTTTAGAAATGGTGAGAAAAGCGGATGGGGA
Source organism: Rhinella marina (assembly GCA_900303285.1). NCBI lineage: Eukaryota > Metazoa > Chordata > Amphibia > Anura > Bufonidae > Rhinella > Rhinella marina. The sequence continues at coordinate 54,320 of ONZH01004913.1, read as the reverse complement.
GGCCGAATCGCTTCAGGTCCTCCACATTTATCAGCGCCTGGCAAGGACGGATCCGACAGGCTGTTCCCGGCCGCAACAGCCTGCCGGATCTGTTTTACCATTGACCGATGAAGAAAACACCGCTCTTGATGAATGTTCCCCATCATTTTAAAATGTATGACACCATATTTGGATCTAAATTCTCCGACTCAATAAATAAAGTGTAACATTAAAACAGATATTGTAAGTAAAAATATATGCATTGGGAATTAAATTTAGTTAAAGAAAGTCCCTTTATTTTCATATTGTTTCATAGTCAAGTAAAGGGTCACCCAAGCTTCACAACCATCCCCACACTTCCCCTATATCAGGACAGGGCATAACAAATGTTTGTTTTTCATTGTCAAATTAGAGTGGTAACCATGAATGAAAATATTTTAGCACTGGCAGATCTAGACTGGCCTAATAAAGTACAGAGTTGGAATGGACCCAAGTTCTGACCCAATGATGGGCTCCAAAAGTCCAGTAGAAAAGAACTCTATTTGGGGATCACTTGCCACTAAGGTAATTTTTTATGGGTTAAGTTCATGCAATGAGAAGAATGTATTACATTGCAATTAAAATAGGACATGTTCATGTTCTGTATCAATGGAGTCCTCAGGATAAGTGTCACCAGTGAACCTAAGGAACCCTTTTTTAAAAATGGTATCAGGTTTTAATACCACAACTCCTTTAACTTAAACTGGCAATATAGATAAGATGAACACTGGCAGAACCCGCCAATCAGGGTTGCACCACCAATGAGGCCAGGTGAGGCAATCGCCTCAGGCAGCACCAAGAGGGGGCAGCATAAGGGCCATAGGACAATGACAGTTTTTATTGTAGAAACGCTCATCTCTACATATTCAACTGCATCAGGACTCAGGACAGCAATACAGTTGAATGCTGCAATGGGGCATAGCAGCGATGTTTCCTTGGCTCATCGTTTCCTCTAATAGGCTTTAGTTCAAGTTCCTGTATCCTATCAGAGTCCGGTGTCATCATTATCGTGCTGCCTGAGCTGGGTGTTTCAGTTTTCGCCTCAGGCAGCAGAAAGGCTAGGTGCACACCTGCTGCCAATTACATCAGAACTGCCCAAAATGTAATGTGTGTAGGGGTGTCCCAACTCTCCCCTGATGACAAATCATGGAGCAAAGAAGGGTAGACAAGTTAGAATTCCTACATGCCTGATACTTTTTTTCTTGGGGACATAAGCGTTCCCCAGAGGTGTCTGCCAGTGGCTTATTCCCCTCTCTCTTATTGAGAACACATAAATGATTGGCAGAGCGTGCATCAGTATGGGGAGGTCAGGAGGAATAGGTGTTCAGCTGACATCTATCCAAGGTCTCTGGCCAGCTTTAGATTGTCTACTCTGTCAGGTAGTTTTGTATCTTGGAATAGTTGAAGCAACTTAAACTAAAACTTTTGTACAGAATAGCTGCCAGAAAGTGAATCGAGATAAGGGGTCATGTAAAGTCTTCAGATTTTATTAAGTATTTCTTTTGAAATATAAATTAATTGGCCTAAAGCCCATGCCATTTACAAAGCTGGCTATAGCTGGCTATCCAAGCAATCAGTCAATCAAATTTTGGGTCTCATACCATAAATGACTGCCGGGGATACTGGTGAGAAGACAGAAGCAGTTTTACTGTTTCTTCTATCTCTATTTTCACATACACAGTACTTAATGAGCTACTGTGCAGCCTAGTCACATCGGAAAAGTATAGTAAAGTAAAAAAAATTATAATAATAGAGTCCACCAATGGATCTTTCTGACTTTTGGGGAACAGAGTATAAAAATACAAAGTAAAATAAAAATAAATAAATAAATTAAATTCACAAAAAATAACCCACAAAAAAAAATCCCTGCACTTCTATGATGCTAATGAATGCTCAAAGTTAAGAAAGAAATATATAAAAAGTTATGGTAAACAAAGGTGAAGGCACATAAGAAAATCTATTGTAGGGTAAAAACTATAATCCTTAAAATTCTAAAAAAAAAATAAAAAATAGAGAGAGGTTAGGCTAGTTAACACTACCATTAAAACTATCCAGCAGGATGTTCTGGCAGAGGAACAGACCACCAAAGTTCATCGTATCCAGCATAGACAGATACTGGCTTTTCCCGTCAGAGCCCATTGACTTGTTGGGAACCTGGCTGGTTTCCAATATGAGAGCCAGAAACAGGCCAATTCCCCACCAGGTTCCTGCCATGCTGGATACGATGAACTCCAGCAGGCTGTCCAGATACTTTTTAGCTCTAGTGTTAAACTAGCCTTATAGGTATAAAAATTATACTAAAAGAAGGCGCATTGTACATGAAAGAAACACTGCAAAAATCATGTTACAAGACTAAAAAAAAAAAAGAAAAGAAAAAAAAACTGTAAAAATGTGTCTGTGACTGGACAAAAATGGCCCTAGTCCTGGACCGGCTAGGACTTTTTTTTTATCATAGACTGGAGGTGCACATGGTCACAATTAATTTTATACTAAAAGGAAATTGCTCCTTACCTATCAATGAGCAATTACAGTGACATAATTGTGTTTAGTTGTTGCTACAGCAGCGAATCCGCTTCTCTAGGAGCACGTACGGCATGTGCTGTCATATGTTAATCCCAGGCTGTTAGTAGATGCGGACCTATTCAATTATCGAGCTGTGCTTAAAATTATTAAATAAGAGCAGAGACAAAAAAAACCAAGCAAGAATTCTAAAAACAGTGTCGTACGTATACTATAGCCTTTATTTACATCCATGATCCAACAAGTGCCCAATTACGGCTACTTTCACACTAGCGTTTTTAAATTCCGGTATTGAGTTCCGTCAAAGGGGCTCAATACCGGAAAAAAACGCTTCAGTTTTGTCCCCATTCATTGTCAATGGGGACAAAACTGAACTGAAGACAACGGAATGCTCCTGAAAGCATTCCGTTCCGTCTTCAGACCGGAGAACAAACCGCAGCATGCTGCGGTTTGCTCTCCGGTCCAGGCATCCGCACCAAGACGGATCCGGAATGACCCCCAATGGAAGTCAATGGGGACGGATCCGTTTGGTGTGGACACACCAGTAATCCGGATCTGTCCTCCATTGATTCCAATGGGGGGTCATTCCGGATCCGGCATACATACACACAGACTACATACAAACAAACATACAGACATACATACAAACATACAGACATACATACATACTCACATACTCCCGGGACGCCGGCAGCAGGTCTTCACGCGCCTCCTGCACGCTGCGATGACGTTTCCCCACTGCGCCCAGCAGAGGGCGCTGTGGGGAATCGTCATCACTGCGCGCAGGAGGCGCGTGAAGACGTTCTGCCGGCGTCCCGGGAGTATGTGAGTATGTATGTATGTCTGTATGTTTGTTTGTATGTAGTCTGTGTGTTGTTTTAATGTGTGTCATGTGTGGGGCCGGAGCGCTGCTCCGGCTCCACACATGTATAGCGTTAGCACGGATCCGTCGGCACCCTTTAGGTGCCGGATCCGTGCTAACGCTAGTGTGAAAGTAGCCTACCATTGTGACCATTGTTTTTATTTTTGTTTTCCAAAGGCCATTATATATAATGTGCGAAAGTTTACATAAAACACCTGACAAATGTATAGTTACATAGTGAACTAATGACCACAAATGGTAATGCGTAGTGTTCAAGGGGCTGTGTAAGACAATTATCATTTGTACATTTAACTAGAACCACAATGATTTTTGTAAATTAGTTAGATCCCTGCATTTGATGAGGTCATGATTTCTTCAAATTAACCAATGTCCAATACATGCAATTATTACACTGGAATTTAGACTGAGCACTTGAAGTGTTAAAAAATCTCCGCTAGTAAAAAAAAAAAACAGAAAACTTGAATGCGGTCCTCAACAGAAGATCTTTGGGACTACGGTTGAAGACACTTCTGTGTTTCTTTATATGACCATGTTAATGTATGCAACTCTTGGAATAAGCTGCTTATATATGATAGAGAGCAATGTATGCCAGCTGTCCCATGAGGAATATAAAATGACCCAGCAGCTGTATGCGGCACATAGATAGCGCTTCTTCAATTCTAGTCCCCAACGTTTCTCATTTTGGACCCCAGGAGCTTAGGAACAATTTAAAGAGATTGTATGCGATTCCAAAAAAAATCGGCATTTTTCTCTAGAAACAGCACCACACATGGGCGATGTCTGGTATTGCACCTAAGTCCAATTCATTTGAATATGCGTGGTGCTACCATACCAGACACAGATCATGGGCCAGAGTGGCTGTGTTACTGGTGGGAAAAACAGACTTTGTTTTGTAATTTCAAACAAACCTTTAACGCTTCATGCCCCTTACATAATGGAGAAAAGTGTTTAAAGTGAACTTGTATTTTAATCATCACCATTGAACTGTAAAGCATTGCGGAATATGGTGGCGCTATATAAAGAAAGATTATTCTTATTATTATTTATGTATACAATTTTGAACACAAGGGGCAGGACGATGATAGGGAAGGTGCTTTGTTATAAATCAATAAATATACATATAATCTGATTGTTTTTGTGTCAACAACCAGTACGAGTTGGCCAAACACATTCAACTGAAAGCCATGCCTAATGACGTCTTATACACATGCACACTTGGTGTGGCTGAGTATGCATGTGTACTGAATGGCAAAAGGAGATAAGCTGCTACCAGACTCCAATAGCAATGGGTTATTTTACTTGAGAACAAAGTAGAAGGTACACGGAAATTCAACATGCCCAATCCTGTTTCTCCCTGCCATACAAACAATGATAGAACAGTACACCTATTATATATTAGATAATTGGCCGACATTATTCTAAGGTGTATGGGCACCTTCAAATCTAAAGACTGTTGTCTATGGTCCTTTACTAATAGAAACGTTTTGGGGTCCTATCAGGATGCCAAAAACTCTCAGCTAATCTAATGTTATATCTAATTCCATATGTTTAGGTATATTGCTACTATTTTTTTTTATCAGTAACAACTATTCTTTTAAGTGGATTTTTATTGTATTTGTAATTGAGATCCAGAAACTTGAGCCCATAATAGTGAACCCCACTGTGTAAAGATATATATATATACATATATACAATAGAAGATAAAGGAGGGATCAAGAAATCAGGACTTCCATATATATACATACAAACATACACACATATCTTGTAGATTGTGAGCTCTTGAGAGCAGGGGTCCTTTTTCCTCCTGTACAAGTTTGTAACTTATTGTACTTGCTTTGTTTTATGTATGTACACCCTTTTTCATGTATTCAGCTCCATGGAATAATAAATGGCACTATACTAATAAATTATTATATATATATATATATATATATATATATATATATATATATATATATACAAAAACATAACTATTAGGGCCTCATGATTTTATGTATATATACTTGGACTGGCCCACAGGGGAACAGGGGGGACGCACCTTTTTGTTCCCAAAAATCAGGCCAAAAGTTTGTGAGTCTTATAATGTGAAGATTGGCCTCAACTCTCCCCTAGTACGCCACCCCCTGCACATGGCACATGGCACAGCAGACTGACTGCACTACATATACAGCATCTCATCCAGCCTATCGATCCATATAAAAAAATGAGTAGATTATTTAACACACTACCCATTTTTTTTATTTTTTTTATAGATGCATTGGGTTGCTAAGATGACTTCTAGCATATATCTTCTTTTCCTAGGGATCTGCCCTGTCAAAATCACTGCAGGGGCCCCATAATGAATCGCCGTGTAGTATCTTGCTGTTGCCTGCCACATTGTTTGTAGGTAATATTTGCATATTATATAGTTATGGCGTCCAGCTATCAGGTGGAAGGTTAATTGACCAACTTCAGCACAGTTCTGGGATGTGTTCACACCCTAGGTAAACCATAGCAAGGAAAGTTTGATCCAACAAGTAAAATCAGCTATGTCTTTATTTCTTCATATCGTTAAAATAAATACAACTTTCTGACTCGTTTCGACCAGTTTAGACCTAAACTGGTTGAAAGGCGATCAACCTTTCCTTTCTAATATTTGCACGTAGCTGTACACTGGGCTCCCAGAACCAGTTTTACAGTTTTCTTTTTTCTGGACAACTTATTCCAAAATCACAGACAGACAATATTTTTTAAGGACAAATTGGAAAACTATAATAAATTATAAAGATTATAAGTAATACTATACATCTATAGCTCAATATACTTATAAGAACTCATTAACAGCATCTACTATGAGCTGCAAAATGATGATAATTACCACCAAAATAATATAGTCAGGTACCACCAACCTCACAAAAATCACGGACACATCTATTTTTTTTTCACAGACACAGGATAAAAGTTGTTTATTTTAATGGACTGTCCAGAAATTTCTGAAATTTATGGACAGTTGACAACCCTGGCCCTAGATGCCCCAGTCAGACACTATATATATATATATATATATATATATATATATACATATACATGTAGATTGATGTGAGCAGCACCGCATATAGAAGTAAAGTGGTGTGCCAGTGGCAGAGGAATTTGATCCGGAAAAACCAAATAAATAAAAATAAAAAATTCCATGGCACTCCCAAAAATAGTGTCAAACGATTTGACAAAAACGCAACGTTTCAGTCCTCTTATGCTCCATTCACATGTCCTGTTTTTCTTTCCTGATTCGATCCTGATCTGGATCCATTCATTTCAATGGGTCCTGAAAAAATCAGGATCGAATCAGGAAAGAAAAACAGGACGTGTGAATGGAGCCTAACTGGGACTTTTCTCAAGCAGTGATGCAGTGATACCACTGGTATCACTGCTTGAGAAAAGTCCCAGTAAGAGGACTGAAACGTCGCGTTTTTGGTGATTAAAGAACACATTGTTTGACACTATTTTTGGGAGTGCCGTGGAATATATATATATATATATATATATATATATATATATATATATACATATATAGTCAATTATAATTAGGTCTAACATTAAGAATTATATTATTTGTACAGGAAAACTATGTACATTTACATTGTAGTATTTACATTTGTAGTATTTTAATCATATTAAAATACAAATACAGTAGTAAAATGAGTAAAGTGAATAATAATAAATACTGTATAAAAATGAATACTGGAAAGTCCTGGGAAAATCTGACCAAAATGATAAAAGCAAACAGCCAGTTCTTGCCGGTACCTGAGCACCATTATTTGTAAACAGCACACTCCCAGGTTTCATGCCCAGAAACCAATTTTGGTCTGCCTCATAGAACCCAATTTCCATTTGCAATTACCATTCAGCCTGGCTCTGACTGCTCTACATATACATGCCTATAGAAATTTATTAGCATGTTAAAAGATTTTACATGTTTTACAACAGAGCTTGCTTAAAGGAATCAATGGCATTCTGTAAAATGCTATTAAAGGTCCAGGAAACCAAAACAAACACACCTCATACCTCTCACAGGTGGGCAGAAGACAATGAATATGCAATGCCGTGTTTTCTCTCTGCAGTGTTGACATGTTGTTATTAATGATGTGACAAGTGTAAATGATGGTTTCATACCTAAGAAAAATAAACCATAAGACGCCAGTGATATTTGTAGATGTATGTTTCTACATGCGAAGGTAACTTTACTTTTCGTACTGAAGACACACCAATATACCCCAAATAAGGCAAATTAGATGAAAGACTTAAAGATTCTATAACCCACTCCAAATATGTTTAATATATCGTAAAAAGTCAATTGTAACATTGTAACTGTGTCGGAAATGTAGACAAGCCAAAAATATCTGTACAGTATTTAAAGGATCCTAACAAATAAATCCATTGTTGTCTGTGTTCAGACAACATGATCATTAATAAACCTTCAACTGATGCAACAGGATTCGTTTTTACTAGATTACTAGAACTAGAAAAGCTAAATGATGATGTGACAGAAAAGGAATATTAGTGCACAAAAATAGATGCAAACAATTGTTTGCATCTATTTTTGTGCACTAATATTCCTTTTCTGTGATTTATTTTATATATATATATAGCCACTGACATCCGCAATCATTATTATTACATCATGCAGGATGTTTTTTATCCTTTTGTTTCTGTGAGTTTTGCTTGGTTTTTAAATGATGATGTGAACTCAGACTAAGAATCTAGTTAAGACAAGCTTGTAGAGAGAGCCATCAAAAGCCTTTGATGATCCAAAAATCTGGATGATTCTTTCATTTGGGCATGTAAAAGGTGGTGGCCAGTAAACCATAGCTTCTTATGTACAATCTAGAAACTAATGAGCTATTTAAAGCGGCTCTGTCACTAGGTTTTAACCTATGTAATTTAAATACATAGGTTAAAACCCCTTGACTTCTACAGTTAGAACATACCTTTATTGCAGAGTACAGCGCAGCGGTTGTGCTGAAAAAAGACCTTTAATCTTTATGTTAATGAGCCTTCGGAGCACCGGGGGGCGGGCTCTTTCTTCCTGAGCACCGCTTCTTCACCGCCCCCCGGGTCCCGAGGCTCTCCCCGATGCCGACGTCCACGCCCCTCTGAAAATTGATTGACAGCTGAAATCCCGCCGGCGCATGCGCAGAAGCGCTTGCAGTGCCGAACACCGCAAGCGCTTCCATCCTTGTGCGCACGCGCCGTCACTTCGCTGAACCCGGAAGTGACGGCGCGTGCGCACAAGGATGGAAGCGCTTGCGGTGTTCGGCACTGCAAGCGCTTCTGCGCATGCGCCGGCGGGATTTCAGCTGTCAATCAATTTTCAGAGGGGCGTGGACGTCGGCATCGGGGAGAGCCTCGGGACCCGGGGGGCGGTGAAGAAGCGGTGCTCAGGAAGAAAGAGCCCGCCCCCCGGTGCTCCGAAGGCTCATTAACATAAAGATTAAAGGTCTTTTTTCAGCACAACCGCTGCGCTGTACTCTGCAATAAAGGTATGTTCTAACTGTAGAAGTCAAGGGGTTTTAACCTATGTATTTAAATACATAGGTTAAAACCTAGTGACAGAGCCGCTTTAAGTGGTTTTACATTAAAAATAAAAAATATCACAGGTAGTGCAGACTGTGGTCTTTACACTCTGCTTTAGGGATCAGGGCCACATTCAGACAGATCCTATAAATTATTATTGAAAGTGCCTGTTTCTCCTAAACAATTATGTAAAGATGACAAAAATGAAAATAAATCAGCAAATATCTTTGCTAAAATGTGTTTTCTAAGAAGTCACAGTTAATAGTGGTGTGGGTGACTGGCTTACAAATAGGCACAACTAGTTGGAAGTTATGTGTAGACCTCAACCGCTGGTGATGTCGTGAACTATATCAGTCCAGGTAAAATCAATATGGTGGAGTGGTTTCTGCCTCTTAAAATATCATGGTTTCAAGAATGAGATTTCATGGACTGATAAGATATCATGGTCTGGTGAATGAGACACTGAGGACTATTTGATCTGAAAACATGCTCACAAAGTTTGAGATAATCCATTGGCCGTTTGGATTATTGGATTCTTTTCTTCTTCCATTTTGGGATACATTTAAATAATACCAAATTTAAGCAGTTCATGTACTATGTTAGTTAAAAGGGTATTCTGGTTCTTTGAAGTTATCCCCTATGCTGTGCGTTTCCTCCAGGTACTCTGGTTTCTTCCCACACTCCAAAGACATACTGATAGGGAACTCAGATTTTGAGCCCCATTGGGGACGGCTTGATGCTAATGTCTATAAAGTGCTGTGGAATATAGTAGAGCTATATAAGTGGATAAAATAAACAAATAATCCACAGCATAAGGGATGACTATTAGATTGTTGGGGTCCTACTGCTGGGACACCCAACAATCATGAGTATGAGTCCCCTGTACCCCGTGAAGCCCCTCAAAATGAACAGCATGGCCGATTGGATATGAGTGTAGCAGCTCCATTCATTTCTATGGGAGTACTGGAGATAGTTGAGTACAGCGCTCCACTATCCCCAGAACTCCCATAGAAATGAATGAGAAAGCTATACGCAGTGACCTGACAGGCTACTCTGTTCAATTTGGGGGTGTCTATAGGGTATAGGTGCCTTGTTCTCGTGATACTGCTGAGTCCCCCACTGATCTAATATTTATACCCTATCCTGTGAATAACATAACCAGAATACCTCTTTTAGTCTAAAAACTACAGCCACCCTTTAACTAGATTTCTTATTAGATAGTATTCAGAAGTATTCTGAACATCTAATAAAATAAAAAGTTTAAACAGTCCAAAACCTTCCATATCACATCCCCTAAAAGATCATTGGACCGAACGTCATAGGGAGTCCTGCAGAAAGTAGCCCCCTAGCTTTATCATGAGATCAGTCATTGCGGCTATCAGTGAAAAAAGGAAATCACAGGCAATAAAGATAGCAGTGTGTGTGTGTGTGAACAATGCAGCTAATGGCAGCACAATGACAAGTGTTGTTCTTGATAATAAGGGATGAAAAACAGTCCTCCTTTCACACACGACTGTCCTTACAAATGAGCACTATAATTTCACATATAAACAACTCTGCTGTGGGTCTTTCACAAGGTGTGACAGGCAATGAGAAATGTACACAGTGGTGTGAGAATACTTGGTTTGTCTTCAGTAATGGTGGTAAGAATAACATTGACTTTGACTACTAAATCATACTCCATTCTGCCGGCATTAAAACCAATCAACAGCTTAGTAGAATCAATTCTGTAGCAGAAAGATATTGGTGGGGGGGTTTGGTTCATTGAAAAAAAATGCTTATATTAAATTAGGAAGAAGGTCAGTGTCCTCTGGGATCCCTTCAATTAAAGATTTCCAATGGGGGTCATTTACTATATTTCAGGCACAGATGGCAGCGCAACTTTTCTCCGCTCATGCCAGGTCCAAAATTGTGGGAGTGACGTGGACAGGGAAGGGGTTTAAGCATAGAAAATGGTCTAAATGTCAGACAGCTAGGAAGTGGTCTTACATTTAGAACTGGTGCTGGATGCGCCGAAGTCATGGAGAGGCCGGCACCTCATAAGGGATGTAACTACTATAGCGCCAGACCAGGTGTCTGCTGTGGGGCCCAGGTAAAGAGGGGGCACAGTCTTAGTTGGGATTATCTCCTCTTCTGCTGGAGGTGAAAACTTGTTCAGGACTCTACCCTCTAAAGGAACAACTTTTAGCAAATGAGGCAGTGGGAAAAATGGCCCAAGTGTCATTGAAATGGGTTTAGGCAGAAACCCTTCTGTTCTGTGTGGGGGGCCTGGTTTGATCCTTGCTATGTGGCCCTTACTCCTCTATATACGCCCCTGCTCTTCATAGCTTCGGTAGAACGACCACCAGCTATGGGGCTTATTAAGACTGTCATCTAAAACACTGGTCTTAATAAAAGTGCCCCAATATGTTGTTAAAGGCTAAAATTGGATGCACGTCAATGCAATTTGGCAAATTTTGTCCTGTAGAAATGAACAGGACAGCTGATTGATGCATCATGGTGGGTTGTTTTTATAGAAATAATTAGTGTGAACAAGCCCTTTACGGGCTTATGAGAGGCTCGTGACTGTATATGACAGCTCTTGGCATTGAAGGTCTTTGCCAATGATTTCAAACCAGGGTTCCCTGGAATCCTAGGTCGGGGGTTCCACACAAGGCAGCAGAAAGACCACTCACTTTTATGGGTTATATAGCAAAATGATTTCAGCCTGCCCATAGATGTGTAGCATGGGGGCAAGCAAAGCTCTCAACAAACCTCAGTTTGTACATATCGTTATAGAATGCTTTACCTGCTTCTACGCCATGCTTTTTGAGGAAGGAATGTGAATTGGGGCTTACTGGGAGTGGAAACAGTGTTCAGGTGTTCCCCATGTTAATAAGGTTGGGATTTAATGTTTTTTGTATGATGCTCATGCCCTGCTAATGCTTCCATGGTATGTGATTGTTCATGCCACATTCCACATTAAGTTAGAAGCACAAGGAGGTACCAAGAACCAAATTATGGGCCTAAAGTTGGTCAAATTCTCATTTGGCCAATAGTTATTCTTCCCAGCTCTCCCCCACCCCCACCCCCCACCCCCCATACACCAGTATGCCCAAGTTGACCAAGCATGTGTTTTAAATAAAAAAAGAGAAGAGAAGATACCTTTGTCAATAGCTTATTACCCTGAAAGCAAAAGGATTGGGCATGTTGAAACCTTACTGCCCAATCTTGTTTTCTGACATCCCCATATACATTTAGACAGTCAGAAAAAATTTTAAATTTTTAACCCAGCACTTGGCAACTGAATACTTTTGTAATTGCATGAAATTAAAAAGTAATAATGCTACTGTTCAAGTTTTATTCAATAAAATGTATCTGTATAGCTCCACCTGCTGTTTGTCCCTTTCCTTATTTCTTGTCCACCTCGCTGAGGTGGTCGCACATGCTCAGTTTAAATATTCAGCTATCACCAGCTATATTTTCACCAGCTGTGGCAGAAAGGGTGGCTGCACACGATGCAGGTTATGCACAATTTTTCTGAGCTGATTTCAAGCAGAAAAAACGCAGTGTAATACAGTACAAGCAAAGTGAATACGATCTGACAAATCTCATGTACACTTTGCTTTTTTTTTTCCTTAGGTGCAGAAATTGACCTGTTGTGGTTTTTAAAATCCGCAGCATATCAATTGTTTGTTCGATTTCGCACCCTGTGTAGAGTGGTTTCCCTATACCAGTGATGGCTAACCTCGGCACTCCAGCTGTGGTGAAACTACGACTCCCAGCATGCTCCATTTATTTCTGTTGAGTTCTGAGAGCAGTCAAGCAAGGGGGGCATCTTGGGAGTTGTAGTTTTACCACAGCTGGAGTGCCAAGGTTAGCCATGACTGCCCTATACACTACAATGGGGTTTTTCACATAAAATCCACACAAAAAAAACACATAAGAAATGTACAAAAAATGCACCAAAACCTTAATAAATAATGTAGATTTGAGTGGATTTAAGATTTAAGTGATGCTGTTTTGGTGCAGATTTTCTGCATCTACACTGCATAAAGACAGCCTTACAAGAAAAGAGCTACAGCAGAAAGGACACACCCACTGAGAAAGGACATGCCCCCTTAGCTGCCAGCTTGATATAAATCTAGCAGAGCAATGAAGATTTTCATGTACTATATGACGTCTGATTTTTATACATTTTTTTACATCAATCACAGCAAAACCCCCTTATAGAATAATTTCCAGTAAGGACAAGATTAGGGAATTGCTATTTATGCAGATTTGTTCAAAGCCACTCGATACACAAAAGCTTCACTTTAATATCCGACACCCTCTATATGAATTTCCTTGACTATAGAATCACACCATTACCACGGGAGTGAAAATGCAATAATATCTGACGGAAGCACGCATCCCCCTTTTCAAATATATATATTTATATTTTTATAATATTTTAGTATTTGAAGTAACCTTTTGTTAACGCAATGAATATAAATTACAGTCTGCAATGAGAATGGGGAAACGATGGTAACAGTCCACAGTAAATCCCAGTATATGAGATATATTCAGCAGAACTGTGCTCTGCATATCTCTTCAGTGTGCTCGGGTGAATTGCTGAAGGTCTGTCTGGGTGAGGCTTACCGAGACATGCAGACATCAGCTAAATACGGATTAGAAAAAAATGCGAAAAACATCCGTGGCTTAAAATGGAAGTAGCAGTCATTTATCAAAGCAGGGAAGGGGAAGGATATACATTGTTGTCATAATTATATGCCCGAGGTGTAATGTGTGGGAAAACTCTTAACATGAATATGAGAAGTGAGAGGTTGTAGCCCCTGTCAGAAAAGAAAAGACACAAGTTTTAGGTATTTGTGACTTTTTGCCCGGCCAGCCTAGAACTGAATCGGCTCTCAATATTAGTGTTACATTATACTCAAAGTTTATGTTCTCATCTTCATTTCTGGGTTATTCCTGCTTCTGGGAAAGCTGGGTTGGCTTCTATTACACAAACAAGTCCACCTCGATAGACAGTAATTATAGAGGCAGATGATATTGGTTCACTTAAACGATTTTAACAATGAATTTTTTTTTTCATGAGCCCATGTTCACATTTTTTCTAAATTCAAATTGAGCAAAAACTCTTTCATTTCATTTAGTTGTTTGGGGAAGTGAAGGTGAGTCTCACAAAGGGGGCAACAGGTGCATGTGCACACAAGTAACTGGTTTCCAGCGTAATTTGTAAAAAGCAGGGGGTTATCAGGCTGTGCAGGACTCCTACCGGGGATTAACCACATGGTATCTTTACCTCCTGCCATCCCTATAACCCAATCCTTAAATGACCAGTAGTCCAGCTGTGCTACAGCCTTCATTCATATCCTTGCATTTGTTTGTTATCTATGCTGCCTAAGCATCTTCTAAAGGCATTCGTTATGTCGGCTCTGAAATAATCTGTGCTGCTGTTATGATACGTAGACATGAGATGGCTATAACCTGAATAATCGTTCTTGTCTCATACATTAACATAAATACACGACTTAACTGAAGGAGCATTTCTATTGAGGGAGGGAGATAAGCAACCAGCAGAAAACTCTCTTACTACACAACAATAGGTAAAATAGGCAAAACTCAACTTGTTAAACCTTTGTTTGGGGGGGGGCAGTCTTGTGGCCCTCTTCCATATTACATTGTGAACAGATTTTTGCCAAAAAAACAAAATGTTATGTCTATCGAGCCATCTACTAAAGAGGTTTCTACTAAAGAGGTTTCTACTAAAGAGATTTCCTGATACAATCTATGTCTATTTCACTGTTGAATGAAAGACAGTAAGGGCTCATACACTTGAACATATTTTTTGTCCACATCCTATCCACATTTTTTATGGGTCGGATGCGGACTCATTCACTTCAATGGGGCTGCAAAAGATGTAGGCAGCACTCCGTGTAGTCCACATCCGTATGTCCGTTCTGTGGCATCCGCTAAATTATAGAACATGTCCTATTCTTATCCTTATTCTTAGGACTGTTCTATTACGGGCCGGACAATCCGTTACGCAGAATGCGGAATGCACATTGCAATTTGCGGAGTGCAAAACAGGCAACGTTGTGTTCATAAGCCTAAGGTTACAAATCACTATCCTATCAGATCATGCCCACGATAGGTACAATTTAAAATAGGTGCAATCATCTTGAAGTATTGGTCACTCACTATTAAGGTGGTAAAGTGTAACATTGGTCAAAAATTCAAAGTTTGTTAAGGTTGAAGACGAACCCCAAAATAAGCCATACTGTTCCAGTGGTCATGAGATGTAGAGCTCTGTTGGGTTCTCTTGACCAGCTTCTTTCATATAATAATTGTGTAGTTTATTAACATTTACATTTTCTACTGCCTCTTCCAGATCCCATAAAATCTAGAAGTGACAGTATTCGTGCAGAATATAGAGGACTGTGAGATGATAAAACCATGAAACAGGTCAAGAGAAAGGATGAAATCTCTGACTTGTTTGACCATTGGTAAGTATAATTTTAAAGGATGAGAAACGTAACCTCACATGGTCAAAATTACATTTTAGTGTTGAACTTTATAGGGTTGTCAAAGATTAGAGAAGCATGGATACTTTCCTTCAAGCACAGTATTACTTCCATACATGGATGTGGTGATATTTTTGGAATAAAGCAACTACGGTATGTTTTTCTAATCTTGGATAGCCAACTTACATATTATATGGCCTATCCATATGTCCTTTTGGGACCTGAACTTTTTATGTGGAACATGTTTATATATAATGGCCTTCAAAAGGTGAAACTAACCTTTACTTCTATGCCATAGAGTTAGATATTTATGGGCTTAGTTATCTACATAAATTCTATATCTAAACATTAAAGGGAGTGGTTAGTTTTTCAAAAAGGCAAAAAACAGCTGGATGTGTCAAAATTACAAAACAACTCACTTAAAAATCCCCATCTGCCCCAGCACGTATGGTCCTGTGGTCCCCCACCTATGATTCTGCGTTCCCCTAACTATCTCGGTTTCCAACTCAGCAGCAATAATGAACTGTAGGGGTAAGTGACTGGTACAACTAGTTACTGTCTACAAGTGTGATACCGGCATTTATGGGGCATAACAACAATGGCCAGTTATCTGCTGCTGCCATCATGTATTATACAGCATATTATCACTGTTGAGATGAGCCTGACAGGGGATCCACTGGACCCTAGGGGCAGTGAGGGATTAAACAAGCTAACATTGGCTTATGCAGCTGGCAAAATTGTATTTAACTCCTTGGGAACAGGGCAATATTCTGGTATTGCGTTTTTGTTTTTTACACCCTGACTTCAAGGAGTAATAACTTTTTATTTTTCATTCACATAGCGATAAGAGGGCTTGTTTTTTGTGGGACAGGTTGTACTTTCTACTCTAGTACCATTTAGTCTTCTATATGACGTAGTCAGAAGCTGGAAAAAGATTCTACTGCACCCTCTGCAGTAAAACTGACCTGTTTCCTTCATTCTACTGGTCAGTATGGCTACAGTGATATTGAAGTTTATATATATATATATTTTGTAGTTTTTTTATACTTAAAAAAATAAAAACTGAAAAAAATTATTTTTTTCTTGGCAATGCCACATTCTGATTTTTTGAGGGCCAATCTGTAGTTTTCATTAATACCATTTTGACGTGTGTATGACTTTTTGATAACTTTTTATTAATTTTAATATTTTTTTTTTTAAGATGAAATATGGCGAATTAGACATTTATATTTTGGCCATTTTGGGATACCTGTTTATTTAATTGTATTTTTATTATGGAAAAAGTTGGTTCTTTTTCATTTCTAAACATATTTTACTTTTTTATATTTTTTAAAACTTTCTTTTTACTATATTTTCACTTATATTAAGTCCTTAGGGGACTTCAATGACAAATCAAATGACATTATTAGATCACTTGTTTGATAGACTCCAATGAATTACCATAGCAGTCTATGGGACATTCAATGCGTTCCTGCAGAGCCCTGCCACAGGCAGGGCTCAATGAAAACTATTGCTGTGGTAGCCTTGGATCTTTCAGGGTGACCAAAGCTAATATATTGAATGAACGGCTTCCCCTCTCAGCAATTGGGGAAGCCATTCATTTGTTGTGGTGGCCTCAGTCCCTCTGAAAGGTCAGAGGCTACCACTGCAATAGTTCAGGCTATGGAGCGCATCACTTTTGGGGAATACTGCCCCAGATGCTGTGATCACAATTGACCTGGGCATCTAAGGGGGTAAATGTCTGTGATTGGCAATATCGCCATTCACAGACATTAGCCCTGGGTATTTGCTCTTAGATAAGCAGAAACCCGGTGGTTATGGTGGAGCAGGTGTCATTTTTAAATAATGGACTTCTGCCCTACATGTATGGTGGATGTCACCTTTAACACCAAGCTTAGATACAGTAGATTTTGTATACCTGTATGTTTTATATGAACTTAATACTGCAAATACTCATACATGAAATTACATTGTAATATCATGGCAAATTGCGGATCCGCAAAACATAAATTCCAGCTGTGTGAATCCAGTCCTATCCTTAACAGACATACGGATGCAGACAGCACATTGTGTGCTGTCCACATCTTTTGCGGCCCCATTAAAATGAATGAGGTCCGCATACGAACTGCAAAAAATGTGGATCATATGCGGACAAAAAATATGTTCGTGTGCATGAGTCCTTAGGGAGCAAAATTTTCAAACTAACACATAGACAAGTTTCTCTTTCGGATATGTGGCTGTTGGTTACGTAAGGTCATGGGCTCTATTCCGGCCTTCGCTATCAACAGAAACAAGATCACTTGGAATTACTGGTCCTAATCAAATTCAGTTATAATTGAGCAGAAATAACAACAATAGTCTTTTCTCCCATGGAACACCATCACTCGTCCCTGGATGGGGCCTCCCAGTAAAGCCCGAGCACACAAATGCACTGCCCGAATCCCAGCTTAAAAGTGACATAATGAATGTCTCTGCTTTATAATTGAATGCGCGCTTTTAAATGCGCTGGGTAAATAGAGGTCATTATCCCGCTTGTAGAACAGTTGTTTGGAGAGCCGTATGAAGAGTTGTTCAATTAAGATCCTATTTTTAAATAAATTGAATGTACATTAATGCTGGCCACTGAAACATCCCCAGTCATTTACAAAATAATTGCCGAATATGTAGAAAATATCAATATATGAGTGAAATTAATACATTAAAGTATTAGGTTCATACCACACATTCCTGGCTGGTATGAACCTTATTGAGTTACCTATTTACTATTAGTCATTATTATCAATTTGTGAAGCAGAAAGATCAGGATGAACAGTGAGAGGAGAGAATATTACAGAAACAAAGTAAAAAAAAAAAAAATGTACAAAATTAAAAAAGCATGGCTGCTTTTTTCCAAAAACAGCACCACACCTAAGCACAGGTGGTGCCTGGTATTGCAGCTCAGCTCCATTGAACTGAATGGGGCTGAGATGCAATTCCACTCATAACCTGTGGAGAGGAGTGGCTCTAATCATGATATTAAAAAAAAGCCTAATCCTAGATAACCCCTTTAAATGGTAAAGATAAATGTAGCTGCAAGGAACCAGGTAAAGCAGTTTAAAGTGTAATTTACATGGCAGAGGCATGGATCCTGTACGGAAGCGTACAGGCAAGGAGGGAATTTCTAATTGCAGGTGTATCTCCGTATACTTTGTAGAGAGCACTTGGTATAGTCCGTTGCTCCAAATTCATGACAATGTTGCAGGGTAATAATATATACAAGTAAGTTGGCCCACACTGTGTTGTAATTTAGTTGTGTCTATTTCTTTGTAAGTACGCCTGGGGGATGTGTGGGTGGCTTCACAAGTTTTTTGTAACTTTTTGAAAGTCCAAGATGAAAAATGTAGCTTTCAAGTAACCTACACTGAAACCATGTACTTTTGTAGTCCAAAATAGAAATTGGTGCCGCAAGGTCAAAATGTCAGAAATTGTTTTTCAAGGTACGCGTGAGACATCATATGCCACATTTTTACACGAACATACTGGCACACCAGCTTTCATAAATGTCCCTCAAAATCCCATTAGTTATGTACAATTGAACTGTAAGCACTTCACATGACACTTTTTGGCCACTTTTTGGTGTCTCTCCTAGAGGCATATCTCCATTGTACAGCATGCTGAGATATTCCTAAGAACAACTGAAGTTTTCCAACAAAAAATAAAAAACTTCATAAAAGCTCCATATAAATTACAGGCACCTTGGGGTACAGTAGTGTCCTACAGACTTAGGTACTGTATTACTACTCTGTATAACTCAGAGCTTGTATGTATCCAAAGTCTGCAAGTGTGCATGAGACCTGAGCCATTCACCTCTCCTTCCTCTATGATACACGAAGGCTAGTCATACTCAGATAGCCAACTTCTCATAAACATGCATGGAGATATGCCTCTAGGAGAGGAACCAAAAAGTGCCCAAAAAGTGGCATGTGAAGTGCCTACAGTTCCATAGTGCGTAACTATCAGGACTTTGAGGGACATTTATGAAACCTGCTGTGCCAGTATTTTTGTGTAAAAATGTTGTAAGTGATGTCTGACATTTTGACCTCTGCGCCTTGCGGCACCAATTTCTATTTTGGAGTACAAAAGTACATGGTTACTTAAAAGCTGCATTTTTTATCTGTGAGTTTCAAAAAGTTGCAAAAACTCACGAACCCAGTATGTGTGCTTATTTCAGTAGACAGAGTATGAGAAACCAATGCCAGATACGTTTGGCAGTAACTTATCATCCAGCAGAGAAAAAAGATTGGACATTTTGAAAGCCAACATGCCTCAGCCTTCTTTATCCCAACTTATGTCGGGGGACATTTGAAAGTCTCCATACATCTTAGACTCTGACATTAAAGGGGTTGTCCACCTTTCTTGTGTTTTTTTTCAGACCCCCCCATGGCTGGGCTCTCAGTGGTAAACATCTCCACCAGCTCCATTGGTCCCCCTTGTGCACTGTTGGTCCCATAGCTACCCACATCAACATCCTATATGACACAGGTCATGAGACTGTCACAGCCCATGACTGCTTACGACGGTCACTTGTCACCTATGTGTTACATTACTCAGTCACGTGACACATGGGTGACCCGTGACCACCACAGGCAGTCATCGGCTGTGGCGGAGGAGAGATGGAGCTGGAACCCAGTGGCAGAGATCAGGTAAGTATGCTCACCACTGCAGATCCATCCAAGCACAAGAAAGGTGGACAACCCCTTTAATCTACTGTGTATTGTAGCCTACATCCTCATAAATAGCTCATATTTATGTGGAAGTTAGACACAAAGTTGCATTTTTTACAGGAAGATCAAATAGAGATCTAGCACCATTATACATGGCAGCTTCAATCAATTAATGGATCGTCGTCATCCTTTTGGTGGATGGTGGTATCATAGTTGTGACTATCCCTAATGGAAAGCAGAAAACTTCTTCATGTTGATGGGCCCCTGCTCCGTAGTTAAGTAGTTTGCGATAGGTTTGTCCTAGATGGGTGTTGTCCGTTCCTGCTTTGTTGACAAAACATATTGTAACAATTGTTACAACATACATGAATATGTTTACAAATAAATGGGAACTCAACTCTATGCTAGGACTGCCCAAAACAAGCATGGTTATGCCCCTGCCACGCCAGAAATATGCATACATTTTGTGCCCCCATTGGAAGAAAAAATGCATACTGAACTGTATGAAAAATGCATATGTCTGTAGTTGACTTTTAAAAGATTGTAAAACAGAATTCGATTAGAACAGTAGCCTTTATGAAGAAAACAATATCCAGAATGATACCTGTCAATCATTTGTAAAAAAAAAAATATATATATATATATAAATACATTCACTGTATAAATGGTGGGAAATAGGCTTGGTACAGAGGTCTGATTGATTTTTTTAAGTAGAACAGGGCATACATCTATTATTTTTTCATTACTCTTGAATGTTTATTTTATTTTTCTAGTATACCAATATGGGAATCATGTGATTTGCTTTAGTGGAGCTTAGTTCATTTGTAGATAAGCAATATCTATCCAATCACTGCAGCTCTAAAAAAATTGCTCTTGCCAAAGCAGCCGAACATCCACAGCAGGTAAATTTGCCCATAAAACTACTTTGATTGACGACTCCTTTAGGCCTCATGCAGACGAACGTATTTTCTTTCCGTGTCCATTCCGGGTTTTTTTTCTGACCGTATACGGAAAAAAAACGGAAGTGACTCCGTGTGCATTCTTTTTCTGTATGTCCATATTTCTGTTCTGCAAAAAAAAAAAACAGAACATGTCCTATTATTGTTCACATAATGGACAAGGATAAGACTGTTCTATTAGGGTCCAGCTGTTCCGTTCTGCAAAATACGGAATGCAGACGGACATCATCCATATTTTTTGCGGATCCGTTTTTCGCAGACCACAAAATACATACGGTCGTGTGCATAAGCCTAAGAGATATACTTAAAACGGAAAGATGGAGAGCATTGGCCGGGAAGCTCCATACTGTCAGGCGCACATCGCCTGTTTACACAGGCCGATGTGCGCCCGACAGATTGGATCTTTTGTAGAAACCAAAAGATCCAATCAGCCGACGAACGAGCGTTTTGCTCGTTCGTCGGCTGATTAGGGCCACTTTTACACGGGCCGATTATCAGCACTAGCGTTCCTAGGAACGATTTTTCGGCCGATAATCGGCCCGTGTAAAAGGACCTTTACTTTGTGCTCTTAGTCTTCTTTGATTACCTCTTGTCTAGTTTCATTTTAATAACCCTCATGCTATTACAACAGGTCAGAATTGCTCACAGTAGTGTCACAGTCTGGAAGATTTTAGATTGGTGGTCAGTAGAAGTGGAAACTAATGGGGAATTGGACCTAGCCAGCAGCAAGAATGGACCTGAAGTAAGCAGAGTGTGATAATTCAGGAGGCTCCACATGACCGGTTATTGTGGTTACCACATCAGTCTAGGGTATATATAACTGCATAGAAATGCCAACGAGGATGGACAATACTCTGCTGCACTATAACTAGCTGGATGAACACAAAGGAAGTCTAAGTTCAACAACAGTTGGAGAGCCACAGATTGTCTACGCCTGTCCAGGGTTATGCATGAAGGCACTGCGTCTTAAAACAGCCTGTACTCAGTCTTCTAGCTCAACAAAGAAGTTCAAGCTACTGTGATAAATCTGAAGTCACACTCTGACAACTGCCATGGGGATTTAACCCCTTTCACATCAGTGAAATGCTGGTACCTCACCCTAATACTAAAGCGGAACCCAACAGTCATGTAAATTCATGGTGTTTAGTTTGCATGTTGCAATGTTTTGTATGGTACCGACCTGAGCAATTTATGAATACTAGCACTGTCATTGGCATTAGTGAGGTCTGTGGCACTATGATGCAACGGGGCAGTTGTAGTTAAAAATAATCTCCAATGCCACCAAAATGTTACATAAACTATCTGATTAATAGTGGACCTGATGGAACACGTGACCAGAAAGTGACTCCAGATGGTTCCTCTTACACTGCAGGTGGTCAGTTACTCTACATTAATAAGCATAGAAGATGTCCTCTGTCTAGTTGAGAACCAACATCTGGTTCCTAGCCCAAGTTGCATGGGTGTACATTGCTAAAGCAGCCACTTGACATACATGGAAAAACACCTACCCATGAGATCTCTAAACCCTATACTATCGATTTTCACTTTCCAAATGCCCTTTTTGGGTATGCTTCTATGGCCAGAAGGTAGGTAGCAGAAAGTAAAAGTTGTAGCTGCATTCCATCTATCTATGTCTACTATTGTTTTCCACTTTTTATGAACTTCCTTATGATGTCGTTCAGGATTTTGACCTAAAAGAGATAGGGTACAGTATAAAGCATGGTGTATAGTCAGGAATTTGGAACCATAATAATTTAACAGGCCGGCTATGCGCACTGTTGCTCCATTCATCTCTATGAGAGTTCCAGATACTGCTGAATACAGCACTTGACTATTTCCGGAACTCCCATAGAGATGAATGGAGTGACAGTTTGCATGCCCAACCTGAATCTCATTCATTCCAGGGGGCACCTAGAGGGGTACCCGTTCTCGTGATCAGTGGTAGGACCCCCCAACTGATCTAATAGTTATCCCTTATCCTGTGGGTAGGGGACAACTTGTAACAACTGGAAGACCCTTTTAACTAGTCCTGCGTAAACGCGTGAGGAAGGCTTTAGCTTCTGTTCCGTCTATCACAATATATTCTCCAGGCCCTTTAAACTAAATTTCATGAACAGAACACTACATATTTGGTGAGGTAGACCTTTGGATAGGAATAACTTGTAACATCCGGAATACTCCTTTAACTAATATGAGGATCAGGGGAAAGAAGAATCAGACATGTTGGATCTTCTGGGCCAGGCTGTGCCTAAAGATCAGGGAAGGTTTTATATAATAGTGAGTGCAATACTTGTACTCTGCTGCTGGGGAAATATTACTGTACCTAGAATATGACCCAATTTGCAGTCCAAGAAACTCTGCAGGTATGTGCGATCTGTTTGTCGGTTCTATTTTTTTATATGCTACACTAGATCTTTTGTTTTTTCTTCTGAAAAGCAGATTCTGACTGAGCTGATCCAAATTGCCCATATAGCCATAGAAATAAACGGGATCAATCATCAAAGCATCTTTTCCGACAAAACATATGTAAAGATATTGAGAGACAAACGTTGGCGTGAATAGGTTGTCAATCTTCATGTAAACGTCAGGGTCACAAACTGCCATCTGCACAGATGTCTTCTGTGAACAAGGCTAGTTATACGCTGGATTTCCAAATATTGGGAGCACGAGTAAAAAATCATAATTTATATAGATATCTTTTAACTCTTATATCGCCTGAGTTATTATTGCATGGAAGGTGTACCTGCAGATCACAGATTATAGTTTTGCATGTGACAATCTCCGTGTTAGTGCTTATTCACACAACCATATTTGGCTTTGGCGTGCTATCCGTTTTTTTTTAAACAGACAACACCCTGATCTACATAAGTCAATGGGGCAATTCACAAATCTGTTTTTTAAACTGATCCATGTGCCTGATCCGAGATGCAGACTGCAGATAAAACTCCAAAAAACGGATAGCACACAGAAGCCATTTAGCGTTCCATTATGTGAATAAGCTCGTAGCTGAGACTTTTAGATGTTCGT
The DNA here is from genome assembly GCA_900303285.1 of Rhinella marina. Classification (NCBI taxonomy): domain Eukaryota; kingdom Metazoa; phylum Chordata; class Amphibia; order Anura; family Bufonidae; genus Rhinella; species Rhinella marina. The sequence goes on along the minus strand of ONZH01004913.1, from coordinate 30,154 downwards.
GGCTGACTTTTGAGATGCAATAATTCCTTTTAAAAAAATGTTTTGCCCCTTGTATGTGTCCTAAGTCATTTGTTGTCTATGTATTCAAATTATTAGAAAAGTAGAGGAAATAAACTGAAACAGATTTATAAAAGCAAGGATGGGCACACTCATGTAGATCACTAAAAAAAATTCTTATTGACAACATTTTAAAAGTTGTGGCTTGGGATTTGTGAGTAAAACTGATGGTTCAGACCAGAAACCGTATCCATTTCTATGGCACAAACTGCTGCCAAAGTGCATCATTTATGTAAAAAGAAGCACTATGCCTTTAACAGGTAGATATTTTTGAAAAAATATATATATAAATTTTATTGAATCCTATGGACATCTTTATGGATTTGTGTAATATATTAAGTATATACAAATTAAATATAAGTATCACGTCCAGGCACCTGTGTAAACAGGATACGTGAAATGGACAACAAAAGGAACTTTATGGACAATTGTTCTCCCCTTTTGCGTATTAATATGGACATTTATATTTCTGGCCTCCTATATGAAAACTTTGTTTCACACCTTTCCACGTACAATAGTGGTGAAGTTTGATACATCATATATAGGTGTCACCCATCCCACCTTCCATGGCCCCAGCTCATCTGTCGCCTTTCTCTCTCCCTGGCAACTTATGACATGTAGGCTTTGTAATGTTTTTGCGTTGTTTAATATAGTTGTGTTATATTTTACCTGCCTTTGGACCCCTCTATACATTGCACAGCCTAAGGCTCCAGGCACACAACCATATTTTAAGTCCACGTCTGATGCTCATTTTTTTCAGATCGCACATGAACCCATTGCTGTGTGTCCGCAAAAAATAAAATAAAAATACGGACAGCACACTGATGCCTGCATACGTGTGACGGTTCTGCAAAATATAGCACATTTTTCGGACAAGGATAGCCAGTCCTAGTGAAGGGAGGGAGAAAATTGTGGCATGCACACGACTGGTGTCTGTACTTTGTGGATCCGTGGTTTGCGGACCGCAGAACGGAGGCGACTATGTGAGGCACAATAGTTTGTAACATTAGCAGTTCCACAGCTGACATTTTAATATGTCCGTATAGGTTTACATTTCTAGATATATTACTCAGCATCATATATTTTACCATAGCACAGTATCTGTTACATTGTTACATTTTATGGACTCCCATCATGTTGTTACTATTACAATAGTACTGTATCATATATAAGAAGATGAACAAATATTAGTTCTTGTAACCATATGCAGTACTGGCTTTAAATGTTATGTACTACCCCATTGAATAAAGTTTTGGATAGTGATTTAGATACAAAGAAAAAGTTTTCTAAACAGGACATACTCTGCTTGTAGGAAGAAAAGTGCACTTATTTGTGTAACAGATGGCAGGTGGAGGCCAGAGAAGCCTGCTGTGACCGGCAACCTCAGCCAGGCCTCTTCTATATTTATATCACCCCTGCCCACTGGTCAATGGAGCTATTGCCGAGGACTGCACAATACCTCATGTGCATATCATGTACTGTTTACAAGCACCGCTATGAAGTATATGCCACAGCTTAATAGGAGGTATCCATTTTTTATTGATAGGCGCATCGAATTTTTTTTTTTAATCTAGATTCTATCAGGCGCAGGACCACAGGATATTAGAAGAGGTCATAGTTAATAGCTGGGAGCTATCTAACCTCTTGTGAAATTAATAGTTTGACATTAAGCTGATCAGCTTATGTAATGTCACAAAAATCCTCAGTGAGAAAACAGGACCAAGTTTAACAGGTTTTACTAGTATGAGAGAACATGGAGATTAAGACTGACTGTCTAATTCTACTACAGTGCTTTTATCATACCCAATTATATGTGATAGATAGATTGTGATAGATAGATTGTAATAGATAGATAATAGATAGATAGATAGATAGATAGATAGATAGATAGATAGAATGTAATAGATAGATAACAGATAGATAGGTGGATAGATAGTAGATAGAATGTAATAGAATGTAATAGATGATAGATAGATAGATAGATAGATAGATAGATAGATAGATAGATAGATAGATAGATAGATAGATATTCAAGTAACATCAAACTTGATAAGATCCATTATCTCACACTGAGGGGGCAGGCTGTCATACAAACTATTTGCACTTCCATTAAGGTCCTCATGAACTCAGCAATTGATTTCTACTGAGAAGAGAAATAGTGTACAGAATGTATAATTAGATATTTTTTTAATAAATGGGGAAATATGTTATAATGTACAAGTTTCCATTTAAGATCAAATAATTATTTTACCTATTTTAAATATGAAAAGAAATAGGAGAAGAAACTTCTTGGCAGTTACTAAGTGGCAATAATTAACCTCACAACATGCAGTATCAGGGGACCTGAAAAGCACATTTTCTATAAAAAAAAATAAAGATGTTTTACACCTTCAATTGATGCAAACTGACAAAAATGTGTTCTTCAAGATGAATACTACTGAAAATAAGCAGATAGATAAATCTATCCTTTTGGACCCTGGGGGAAAAAATGTAAAAAAAAAAAAAAAAGATGAAAAAAAAACCCATTCAAAACGGATACAAACAGATTTTTGGAGTTTGCCTCCCATAAAGTTATTGTTTTTGTTTTGTTTTTTGTTATAAATCATAAAATAAAAAAAAATATCAGTTTGAAGGGTCCTAATTATGAAAACATGTACACACATAGTTATCATCCTACCAGAATGAAACAAACGCTCATGCAGTAAAGAAGAGTCTTCTGTAATTCCTCTTAGAAAATTTATTGATTTTTTGTTTTTACTTTCAACTCAAAAGTCTGTAAAAACCAAGTAAAACAAAAACTATTTTTTTCTTTGTTGATATGTTAAACAATTCACAGTAAAACTTCATGAAAACAAGACAAACTCAAAAAAATGTACAACTTTATACAGAGGAGGAAAAGAAAAATACAACTTACTATAAATTAAAGGGGGAAAAAACAAACAAAAAAATATTCTTGCGTTTGCGACCCGCACAGTTTTTTTTTAAAGTCTAAAAGTTAATGATAAAATCTACAGTTTTGGATAAAACTCAAGGAGATTCTTGAGCGGCTCAAGAAAACTTGTAAACATTGGATTATGGTTAATCGTCCCAATTTAAACTTCTAAAAACTCAAGATACAAGATCCTTATTTAAAATGAAAAGCTCATATTTAGGGGACCCCCCCAAATACTCGGCATGTTGTGCTCTAGAGGGAAAGTTTGCGCAAACTTTGTACACAACAAGAAAACGAATAAAAACAAACCACCCTTTTTGATTCCTTGTCCTCAAGTTTTCTGCATTCTGAAGATGCTTGTCAGGCAAGCAAAGTGTCTTTAGAAGAAGCAAAGTCTGAATTAAATGTGCGTTAATGGTACAGTGCCATTGACCCCAGTCCCTGCACTTTGGTAATGCTGATGGACACTGTGTAGTCTGCTGTTCTGGAGGGAAGATGGGTCACTTGCATCTCCACCTGGAGGAAGGTACATGCTGATCATATCTCTCAGGTCTCCTAAGCAAGCTCTTTGAGCGTGGGAAGTGATTGCAGGTGGAGGGGAACTTGGTTCCGACTTGACCACCGACCCCATGGATCCCAGGCTCATGACTGTAGAGGTTTGCTGGTTGTAGGCTGCTGGTGACATGCTGTAGGTAGAAGCTGCGTTCATGTAGGTCTGAGCAGAAGACATCATGGGGCTATACTGAAGACCAGTCATGTCATACCTGTGCATCTGCTGGATTTGAGGGCTGTTCATGCCAGGATGTTGAGTGTACCCAAGCTGGTCCTGCATCAAGCTGTAAGCCCCATTAGTCCAGCCATTCATGTGGGCATAAGTGTCTATCCGCTGGCCAACTCCAACTGTGCTGGCTACTGAACTTACCCCTTGAGCCAGGAGATTGCCAGGCAGAGAGTACTTGTCCTTCTTCAGGAGAGTCTTGGTCTTCCTCCTGGGTCTGTACTTGTAATCCGGGTATTCCTTCATGTGGACAGCTCTCAGTCTTTTGGCCTCGTCAATGAAGGGTCGTTTCTCTGCATCGCTCAGGAGCTTCCAGTCAGCCCCCAGCCGCTTGCTGATCTCAGAATTGTGCATTTTAGGGTTCTCCTGGGCCATTTTCCTCCTTTGCCCTCTGGACCATACCATGAAGGCATTCATGGGTCGCTTGACTCGGTCCTGGTCTGGAGTGGTGGCATTGCCTTTGCCCCCTGGAGTCACAGGCCCCCCAGTTTGTGCATTGCTCTGCTGCACAGGGCTCTTGATGTCTGTGTCCAGCATGCTATACATTTGGAAGGAAGTTGGGGATCGCAAGGAACCCGGTGAAGAAGACGAGGAGAAGACTGCAGGGTCTCTGCCGGACGGTCTGATCTCTGTGCAGAAACTTCTCTAGTGAAGAAGTGCTGAGTTTCTGAGTGACTGCATTTTAATCACATCCTGCCAGCCAATCAGGAGCCAGCCCCACAGCCCAGCCCCCCTCTCACATTTCAGGAGCACCTTAACCCTTTCCTCCCTTTCACCATGTCCAACAGATACCGGTCGGGTTCCTCCCACTTCAGAGCAAGAAATAGTTAATCTGCCATTATTCCAAATCAAGTTATGAAATTATTACTGTCACACTTATATCTCGGCGGGTTCTGAGAAACAGACTGCATGCTCATTCATCCCAGGTTGGCATCAGGCCAGCACTTAAAGCTGCCAGTGCCAAGGAGTCACCAGCATAGGAAAGCCTTCTTATTTATAGCGTGTAAACTTAAGAAAAGACAAAAGAAAAGTTTCATATTAAAAGTAAAATAAAAATAAACAAATAATATGTATATGAGAGAGAGACATAGATAGATGATAGATAGATAGATAGATAGATAGATAGATAGATAGATATAAATAGATATAGTTATATATGTATATATATATAAGATAGATAGATAGATAGATAGATAGATAGATAGATAGATAGATAGATAGATATAAATATATATATATATATATATAGAGAGAGAGAGACATAGATTAGATAGATAAATAGATAGATAGATAGATAGATAGATAGATAGATAGATAGATAGATAGATAGATAGATATAATGGATAGATAGATGACTAGATAGATAAAAATACACAGAACATAGGAAATGTCTGAAAAAGTTAACCAATGACGATTAATGTTAATTTTATTTTATTTTTCAAATAATATAGATATAGATAGTTAGATGATAGATATTAGATAGATGATAGATAGATAGATAGATAGATAGATAGATAGATAGAGGACATAGGGATATGTGTGTTTTAATTGGCAGTACTGCCCTGCCACCATCCCTCTGTCGGTGTACAGACATTACAATGACAGAGTAAACAGATTTTGTTGCCACTTGAATAGGTTTGTGCTGTTTTATCAGAGCTTTTTACACATTAGGCGCTGATACCCTATGGAAACTGTTTGCACCTATTCAGGTGCCTTGTTGTAACAGGTTTCTCCATAAAGACGCTAAAAGATCCCTAGTAGTAATGTGTAAGGATGGCAGGTGTTAGTGCGAGGGGCTGGGGTTTATAGGTCAATATAAGGAGCTGACCCCCTTCCTTTGTACTTGCATATGGGCAGCAGAAAAGTGCACTGGGGGCTTATAGGGGGCACAGGTGCATCCAGATACATGTGGGTACAGTGTACAGCCATACATATATAGATACATGGGTACAGCATATAGCCATACACATATGTATGTATAGGTGCAGTTATACACATATAGATGCATATGTACAGTATACAGCGATGGATAGATAGATAGATAGATAGATAGATACTAGATAAATAGATATTAGATATAGATAGATAGATAGATAGATAGATAGATAGATAGATAAATAATAGACAGATAAATAGATTGGTAGATAAATAGATTATAGATGATAGATTAGATAAATAGATACATGCACCAGTTATAATGTATTTATCGTTCAGGTTCTTATTTGGGATTCATTCAAAACTTATAAAACGTTTTCGGATTGGTCCCTAAAACCAAAATCCCGGGATAAAGTTCATCCATATTTCCCAGTTCCTGATGGACTGAGGCTTATCCCGTTTTCGGGGACCCTCAGCTGTGTCCATTGGAAAGTTTTGATTTTCCCTATAATTTCTGGGCTGTGGACCCCTCCTCCCGGGTCTTTGTTTTTTTCCCAGCTGGCTGCAGGTGGGGGGATGGGCTGGCGGGAGAATCCGTTTGCCATGGCAACATTAAGCCTTTGCCAGTGAAAAGAAAGTTTGGGGGAGGCCAGAAATGTCAATCACAGAGCCATATTCACTCCCCTCCCCCTCACCTCCCAAATACCTGCTAGACAGCCTGCAGAGGGGCTCAGGATGGGATCCGCCAAAACTCCCATCTCTAAAAAGTTCTAAATGGGGGATGAATGGGATTTATATCGAAATCTATTGTCTAGATCTGTCCAGAGTAGATATCTCCTTACTGATGGCAGAAGTCGGAAACATCAACCTTATTTATTTTAAAAAATAAGGAATATTTACCTTGAAATTTGATACATTTGGATTTTTTCTTGTTTTTTTGATGATTGTTTACTATATAGGACATAGCGATAATGTCTCCTTGTGCATAGCCCTATATGTACACTGTAAGACGGCAAGTGATTATAATATATATATATATATATATATACCGTAGGATGGCAAGATTAGCAGTAGATATATATATATATATTCACCTGTCATCCTAAAAGTCTCAATCCAGTTCACTATATTACCCAATTTCCCTAAATAATAATAACAGGATAGAGCTATTATGTAGGGAATATTCAGATATGATGCTCATTCATTCATCTTAAATAGAATCAAAAGGGATAATAAAATGATCTGATTAAAACCCGTAAATAAATAAAATAAATAAATAAAATAAACAAAGTAAATAAATAAAGTAAATAAATTATAATGATCCAAACGATTTGACATCTTAGTGCGAACTCCAAATCCAATCCACTCTTGAGGAACTACGGATCCCAGCAGGTTTCCCCTGGGAACAGTGCTTGTGTAATAGCTGCACAGCTACAGGTTGTTATTTGCTATTAGCCGCTTTTGATTCTACTTTAAAAGATCAGAAGAAGACAAGCACAGGGGGTCATCCTGACATCTTGTCTGCCAGGCTGTACTGTGCCAAACAGGATTTATCCCAAACAAGGGTGCCAGGCAGCTGTGCCCCCGACGTGCAAGGCCGGGGGATTAGTCCCAGAAAACATCAACTACAGCGGGACAGTGCAGGATGAACAGCTCCAGGGATACAAGTCATTACATGCGGTTATTTTACTGTCATGTTAATAATACAAGTACTACCGTATGAATTATCATCACCATTATATTATTAATTACACTAGGATTTTCCTAATATATAATGATACTATTATAATATAACACGTAGAAATACACAAGTAAATTAGTGAAATACATGATATAAAACGTCTACAGTGAGAATACAGGAGGCGGAAAGATTCCAGGGAACTATACCCCTTTATATTTCCAGGACAGGGTGGACATTACTAGAAGTGCCATCCCTGTGACCCTGTGCTACCAATAATCACATATTACACTAGGAAATCCCAGGGATATTACAGGTGCAGGCAAACAATACAACACAATGTGGCCTTAGGGGTTAACTCTTCACAAAACATCAATTAACACTTCCCCAATAAATAATAAAATTAGCTAAGCATGTCATAAAGGCGGGGGGTGGAAGGTAGTGGGCTTCCATGATGTAAGGGGTCACCCTATCCTTCTTTAAGTAGACTGCAAATTAGGGTCGCAAAGTTTAGAGAGAAAGAGAGAGATTAGAGAGAGAGAGAAAAAAAGAGAGATGTTTTATATATATATATATATATATATATATATATATATATAGAGAGAGAGAGAGAGAGATTAGAGAGAGAGAGATTAGAGAGAAGAAAGAGAGATGATATATATATATATATATATATATATATATATATATATATATATATATTTCTCTATAGATAAATCTAATCTATGTACTGTATATAATATGTCTCTCTAAATATATAATCTCTCTCTGTATATATACTCTCACTACATACCATATATAATCTCTCTGTATATATTTATCCATCTTTCTCTCTCTCTCTCTCTTTCTCTGTATATTTATCCATCATTCTCTCTCTCTCTCTCTCTCTCTCTCTCTAATCTCCATGTGTGTCTTATTCTCCATATATCCACAGATACCAATAGACTACATTACCCTTACACAAGACAGTTGTGTCCTATAAAAGAAGTGTGCCTTAAAGTCTACTTTATTTTGGTCTTTTTATCGGTCGGGGTCGGCAGTGTCTGAGAGCATTGTGACCCCCTATACAGGGGGCAACTCCCTCCAAACATCCGGATCCTGAGGAGACCCAGTCAGCCATATAGATGTGAACCTGCCTTATCAGGGGCAGAGGCAAAGCCCATTCAGCAGGACACAGCTCCTGAGATTAGCACAAGAATACGTCCCATGTCAATCACTGACAAGTGCCTTGTAGCAGCACTTGAGGGGGGAGAAAAGAAGATGTGCCTTGTTTCATCTCCCAATCTGTTTACAAATAAATCATTTCAATCACAGAGAGTTTGTTTTACATTCCAATAATAATAATAAATAATAATAAATACTAATAATACGAGTACTCCTCATCCGTATTGCCGGCCGACATTGGAAGAAACGTGTAATTCACTCTCTACCATCTAATGGTTTTCATAAAGTATCACAACTTCTAATGATTCCATGAAATTGATTTCCTAAACGCGTCCCTTCCTATAATCATTGTAATTAATTACAAACGTCCATTTGGGGAATATTTTCGTTATCCATTGATCTGCAAATTAAACATATTTAATAGAGACGTTTTCAGGAAGAGACAGGGGGGCTTGGAATACAAAATGAATTAATTAATTATCTGAGGAAGCAGAGAAGTCATTTCTCAAGGGCTTCATTTGCATCCTGTAAGGATCTAAGGCATCATAAATTCATTACAATGCGCAGATTTCAGTTCTGGGTAAATTGTCCTAATTTTTGTTAACGATCTTAAATTGAATCCGTATTTTCTTCCATTCCTTTAAGGATTTTTCAGCTAGTCATCATTATTTTAGATGCATGCCATGCAGGGTCCTCTCACTTACCGCTATAGGGTGCCTGTCTTCCAATATTCGCTTATTATATGATTGCACCGTCCTTATTAGTTAAATGCCTGGCTTTGCAAACAGGTTAGTAATATGATAAAAAGGAGGATGAAGACGAGCGGCAGCAGGACTGTGCAGGGTTACTGCAGAGCCCGGGCTATGGTGCTGCACGCCTGCCCTCTGTTGGTGAAATGTGCTCACAGCAACCACTGTGCAACAATCCCTACATGCAGTGTTCTAGGCACAGAGGAGGCAAGTGAGGATTTTATGTAATATGTGCATGGAAGCTGTAGTTTATAATAATGACTTTTACTTAATTAGGCTTTATAGACACTGGAGAAAGCACGCCTGTAGAACTACAGGTCTCAGCATGGCTATCCTTGTTGTAAGATTAAAGTGGATCATGCTGAGGGAGCTTAAAGGGGTTGTCACATTTCAGCAAATGGCAAATTTATTATGTAGAGAAAGTTAATATAAGGTAGTTACAAATGTATTGTGATTGTCCATATTGCTTCTTTTGCTGGCTGGATTCATTTTTCCATCACATTACACACTGTTCATATCCAGAGGTTACGACCACCCTGCAATCCAGCAACGGTGGTCGTGTTTATACACTATAGAAAAAAGAGCCAGCCTATGTGCATTCAGAGAGGTCCTGAATGTCACCTTTTCCTATAGGGGAGGAAATATTGCCAATTACTATACATGCCTTGTATTTAAGGGGTTTTCCAAGATTTCTATACTCATTGGTCATCTGGATAGGTTATCAATATCTGATTTTTAGGGGTCTGACACCCACGACCAGTTGTTTGAGAAGGCAGACCAAGGCCAGTGACGACACGTTCATCGGTCACATTCCCTAGGAGCAGCTCAGCCCCATAAAAGTGAATGAAGCAGAGTATGTTACCAAACACAGCCGCTATACAATGTATGGCTCACAGGAGTACCCGTTCCTTCTCAAAACAGCTGATTGGCGAGGGTCCCGGGTGTCGAACCCCTATGGATCAGATACCGATCAGATAAAAAAAGATATTGGAAAACCCTTTTAATTTTCTCTACAAGATAAATGCCATTTGCGGAAGTGAGACAACCCCTTTAATCGTACATCTACACTGCAACATTTTTGGTGTGCCACGTGTTGCATGCCTGTGTTGTGCCAAGTATCACATTATAGCAGGCTGCCATAGGAATAAATGGGGTTGCAATGCGACCTGTATGCTTAATGTGACTTCGACACACAAATTGCAAAATGTCCAACATTACTGGATTTTTTACCATTTTGCTGTGACCACTTTTTTATTGGCTGCTCTGCTACACTACAATAGTTGGGTGCACAACATGTGTCGCCCCCCAAATTGCTGTGTAGCTGTATCTGTAGAAGAGGTTCAACATGTTATAGGTGTTGTGTAAATGTCTGTAACATTTTTTAGCATTGTCATCAGCTAAATCTGAGTTTTAAAGTATAACATTAATAAATGTTGATTTTTCAGATAATATACATACTGTAGTCTACTTACAAAATGTCATAAGGCGTCATTTTGGGGTTGAATACCTGAACATTGCTGAAGTGAACTCAGATAACCACAGAACCTTCGATCAGTGGGGTGTTGCAGCTGTAATATTGCACCTTAAAGGGGTTGTCCAGTTTTTTGACTACTTTTAACTGTGGCTAGGAGCCTGTTGTACCTCTTTCTGCTCCGTCCCAGCTCCATGGCTCCCTTCAGTGATCTGCAGGTCCAGATAGACGTCATGGGTGTCCAGATGTTATATGTTGGACAATAGGAAACTATAAAAAGTCCTACAGAAAGTTTTTTGTACTGCTGTTTAACTGCATTTTTATTTAAATCTCAGCATGCTCTGGTTGGCAAACATTGGCTAAAAAAAAGTCACCCCCGCAAACAAAACTTAAAAGAAACAAAAAAAAATTAATTTCATGGTGTTATTCACAAGTCAAAAAAAGACCTAGAAAAAGGTGTAGTGTGGGAGCACCCTAAGGCCTTGTTCACATTTCCGTGTCAGTGCCACTTCCGTAAAAAAAACATATGTGTTTCATCCGTGAAGCTGTCCGTGAAGGATCCGTGGTTGGTCAGTGCGTCCGTTTTTACCATCCATGTCATCCATAATTCACTGACGTTGCTCAGCTGAAAATTAATTTTCAAAGAATTTCCTATTAGTCTTCAGTGAAAAACTGACGGAACACGGACACAACACGGATGTGTGTCAGTGATTTTCACGGATCCATAGACTTCAATGGGCGCGCTTGGTCCACATCACGGATCAAAGTAGTGCCTAGTCCCCGTGATTTTTTTTACAGACCCATGCTCAGTAGAAAAATGCTGAAATGTGAACAGACACATTTAAATCAATGGGTACGTGTGCTGTCTGTGGAAAATGAGGACAGCACACGTCAGTGAAAAACGGAAATGTGAACGAGGCCTAAGACCACTTTCACACTGTCAGTATTTTGCATCAGTATTTGTAAACCAAAATTAGGAGAGGAACCTACAGAGAAAATGTATAAGGCTTCTTTTACACGAACGTTTTGCGGTCCGCAAATTGCGGAGCCGCAAAAACAAAGGATGGCATCTGTGTGCATTCTGTATTTTTCGGAACGGAACAGCTGGCCCCTAATAGAACAGTACTATTCTTGTCCGTAATAGAACATGCTCTATTTTTTTTTTTGCGGGCTACGGAACGGACATACGGATGCGAACAGCACACGGTGTGCTGTCCGCATTTTTTGCGGACCCATAGAAATGAATGGGTCCGCATTTTTCATGTGAAAAATGCGGATCGGAGTCCGCAGAAAATACGTTTGTGTGAAAGAGGCCTAATAGAAATATCGGTGTCTCTTGTGTTTTGGCCTACAAATACTGATGAAAAATACTGACCATGTGAAAGGAGCCTTAGATTAAATTCAAACTTGGCAGAATTATTGTGGACATTGCTGAACCTGCCCCATTCATTTAAGTGGGTCTTGCAGAAATCCATGTTGTTGATGCCAAGACAACCCCATTCAGATGAATGGAACTGAGTTTCAGTTGCAGACATTTCAGCCGCAGGAACGTCACCTTGTCATACTCATATATAGCTTTCTAGGCTTCTACAGGATTTGGGTGCCTGTTCTGGCTTCCAGAGTGACCTTGCTGGACCATTATGCTCTTGTGATATCATCTATTGGGCTGACGTCATGTACTGGGGACGCACTATTCCACCACAATCTGCTATATGGCCTCAGCGCTGGAACAGGGAGTATAAAGTAATACATCGTATCCACGGTGGGATATGAAGGCTGGTAGAAGGGTATAGTATCTGCTATTCTGCAGACTCCTCATGACTTTGCCTTTGGCCTATATAATACAATCCCACATCAGTTCAGGTAATGAATAATTCCTCATTCCTGAATTAATCGGATTTGTAGAAATCGTGTTTGGAATGTTTTTCACTGTTCTCTTATAACACCTGGAAGACTTATTCTTTTTTAATCACTTTAACCATTGTAATTTACACATGTCTATTCTTTTTAATGGAAAACATATTGGGGGTCATCTATCTGCTATTGACAGACGAATGGCCTGTATGTGTCAGAATATAGCACATAAGGTGCACACTTTATATGACCATATGTAGTATGTGCAGGGGCGGATTGGCCATAGACCTTACAGGGAAATTTCCCGGTGGGCTGATGCCCAGGGGGCCACCCAAGTTCTCCTCATGGCTGGCCAGTGGAAGTTTTTTGGGATGTATTTTGTGCTACTGGCAGTATTTTGTGATGGACTGTGGTATTTGGCTCTGTTGGGGTGGTATAATGTGCCACAATAAGGTATTGCTGGCCCTGCCTTCCATCAATTTGCACCCGACTACAAAATGGGGCCACTTTCAATATTTTTTTCAGGGCCACTTTAAGTTCCCAATCCACCCCTGAGTATGTGCCACTTATTACTTTCTGGGTGCATATACATCAGCTGTGTTCGGCCAGTTCTTTTATACCAGAGCTGGACAAAATGGATGTCTATTAGAGATTTGATTCGGCTGCTTTGCCGAATTGTACAAAAAATTAGCTTAGTGACGAATTACTTCATCACAAAGCACATTTCTTTGTAAGTAGTGGGTGCAATGACATGGAGCAGCGATTGCGCCTCCCCCCATCATTGTAACCCTCAGATGCCACGGAATCTGACAGTAATAAAACAGTGTAAAATAAAATAAGAAAATAATTAAATCATACTTATCTCATCCATTTGATCACGTTGAGCCGGCCACCACCATCTTGATTGACGATCTGGTACAAAATCCTGCGCGGCCCATGATGATGTCATTATGTCAGCCAGAGTGGTGATGTCATAAGTCACCACGCACGGGATTTTGTGCAAGATCTTCAATCAAGATGGCGGTGGTCGGCTCTTCGTGATCTAATTGACGAGGTAAGTATGATTTTTTTTTTTTTTTTACCCCCATTCAGGGAAAATCGATTCGCTACCACGAAGCACGAGGAAATTCGGCTTTGTGGTGATTCCCTGAAATTCAGATCGAAGTCCACGTCATGGATTTCAATTCACTCAACACTAATGTCTATGTATATGCACTTTACTACAATGGTCAAACCTAAAAAGTGTGGAGAGAAAATCACTGGGTGATACGTTTTTTATTGTCCAGCACTAGAAGATATCCAGAATCAATACTGATGTGCCAGATGCCTGAAATGATCGCATAGAAAGCAATGAGGTCAGTTCTGGCGCCAATTTATCTCTCTCTCTTTCTCTGTACTACACCAGAGGGAAGCTACAATGCCTGGTCAATATATGAGACTGTACCTTAACAATTTATCTAAAATTTTTTTACCCCTTTACATAGGACTGTTACTCTTTTAGCTTTGTCCTCCTGCAAAGTATGGAAATGTCAGAAAGAAATTGATCAGAAACTAATCCCTAATAAAGGTGGATTCACACATAGGCCCGCTTGACATATATCAGTTGTTTTAGGCCAGGAGCTGGATACAACTGGTATACTGTACTTCAGTGCAGAGGTCCGGCTCCCATAGACTGATGGTGATGGACAGAAACACATAACACTCAGCATTTATTCGACAAGAGCTGTTGACATCTGGCATCATAAATGATGCGCCAGATATTTGTGAAAGAACCCATAGAAAACTATGGGATCAGTTCTAGCTTTAGTTCCCCTCCGACATTTTCTGCACCACGCTGGAGGGGAACTGAGCCGGATGGCAGGACATATGAGAAATGATCCTTTGTCTGTCAAGAAATCCTAAGCACATTTTTTATTTTTTTAATAGAAGGCATCCATTTTGAGTTGGAGAGGGAAATGTTGCATGCAATGTTTCTCTGTGGCTGTGGTGGATGTACTGTACCCAGTTCTACATTTTTCCATTAGTTGAGTTCAGAAAAAAAATTAGTTGTGATTAAAAAAAAGATCAATTTATATGAATAATAAGTGAATTTTCAAGCACACTTAATATGGGCATGCTTCTACACCCACATTACAGCCAAGTCTCAGCCCAAAGGTCTAATCCTTCAACTAACAGTATCATAGGAATCTATGATAGTGTTCATTTTGCTCCTCAGACTCACTTTCAGTCTCGGATTTACACTCATACTTGTCTGGAAAGAATGGAAAGAATTTTGGGCGTGATTTATCAAAACTGTGTAAAGTAGAACTGGCATAGTTATCCATAGCATCCAATCAGATTCAGCCTTTCATTTTTCAGAGCTCCTTTGGAAAATGAAAGGTGGAATCTGATTGGTTGCTATGGGCAATTAAGCCAGTTTTCCTTTACACCAGTTTTGATAAATTTCCTCCTTTTTATTTAAATGTATATTTTATATGTATTTGTTTGTTTATTTATTTATTGACATTCTATTTATATCAAGAGGAAATCTTGAA
Organism: Rhinella marina; assembly: GCA_900303285.1. Taxonomy (NCBI): domain Eukaryota; kingdom Metazoa; phylum Chordata; class Amphibia; order Anura; family Bufonidae; genus Rhinella; species Rhinella marina. The sequence continues at coordinate 15,062 of ONZH01004913.1, read as the reverse complement.
TAGTTTTATGTTTTTAATGGATTTTTCCCTTTCATGCTCCATATTAAACTGTGTTCTAGACTACGAGGCTGGACACTGGAAAATACTGAATGCAAAGCACCAGGTAGTGTAGGGTAGGCGTGAGCATAGTGTGTGTGTGTGTGACCAAGGCAGTGTATATGTCCAACTAGAAGGCATAACCTTGATTTATATCAATATATGGGTCAGAGAGGTTTCAAGTTGTAGGGAGTATATATATATATATATATATATATATATATATATATATACACACACACATATATATAGTGTTCAGCAAGCTTGGTACAAAATCTCCTGCATATATTGGTATACATTGACTTTTAAAGTTACTGTTTGTGAAATTCATGAATTCAATGAGAAATGGAGAAATGCCACATACTTCTGTTCCCATTAAAAAGCTTTGGGCCAGTTTACTATAATCTCTACTGCTCACCAGGCTCCCTATGCTGCTCTCAATGGAGTTTCACAAAGCAAAGATTGTTCTCATTATGGAAAACCGGCCAATTTCTTAATTAGGAAGTTCCTTAACGCTGGTCATTCAGGTGTTCTTCTGGAATTTGTTTATTAGGTTTGGACAAATTGATCCTCTGGTAATCCCCTAGCACTAATAGGGACAACAGTAGGGGAGGTATTGCCCAGACTGGGATGCTTGTTAATAAGGATTTTTTTCTTAAACAAGCTTCTAATTATCAGTGTTGTGAAGAAGACCACCAGTATTGTGCAACCATGGTGCTGAAGGACAGTGAAGATGTTCCAGGCAATGTCACATCAGACATTACCAATTAGTGATAGAGAGAAAGGGACTCTCTCAAGGTTATTATGAATGGCACACATTCGTCAGTAATTAGCAGGCAAAAGAAAACGGCCTTACGAAGTGCAGTCCATTTATGATACATATAGAGAATTTATCTGTAGTCTCTCATGGTAATATTGAAGAGATTATGTGCTGGAAGTTACATGCCAGGCTTTTATATCAATCTCCTCAGCTTAGATATGGTAAAAAAAAGATTGTGGATATATGTGTACACTATGCACGTGCTATTATTTATGCCTCTGATGGTTTTCTTGGGGTATGATCAGCCACATTTATAATCCCATTAAGGTGGGTTCACATATAGGTTTTTGTTGGAGTTTTTCTGCACTTTTGTGTTCTAAGTGGCATTTTTTGCACCTGCTTTTTGGTGCAATTTTTTACTGCAAAAAGCTAGCTCGAGATGTTTATGGATAGTCTATAGGTAATATGAAAAGTAGGACACCCACATGTTTTTTTCTACTATCATTTTTGTTAACTAGTTAGAATTATCATTTCATTGTCATATGTTTCCACATCTTATCCCATTCCGCTAGTGGGCAAACAAATATACCCCCCCCCCCCGAAAAAAAAAAAAAAAAAAAAATCACCATAAAAAGTGTTACCCCCCCCAAAAAAAATACAAACAAAACAAAAAAAAACAAACAAACAAACATATGTGGCTATCCTAATTTTTTTAATGGTGGAAAAAAAAATTTATGTTTGAAGGAACCCTTACACTAGTTCTACGTTATGGTATCATGGCTAATTTAAGTGTAACTGTAATATATATATTTTTTTAATATGGGACAGGGATAGAGAACATTTTTCTAATATAATTATTGTTTATAGTAGAAAACTAGGGATGGACTAGGGATGAAATGTACCTTAGCAGCAATCTTTTTCACAGTCATTTCTAAGGGACATTCGTCTTCCTTACAGTACAGTGCTGCGCTGACTAGCAGGATAGGGAGACGGGCTGTGCTGGGAGCTGGTGGATGTCTGCCCTCACTGCGCCCTCATATACTGGAGATGAGTTAACTAGAATTAATATACATTAATATATAAATAAATATCTGCACTTCATTCCCGCCCAATGATCAGCATGGCCAGCTGATGTATAGGGGCAGTGATACTGACCCTTTTTGTAATATACTTTAATTATTGAAATTGTGTATTTCCATTAGAAATAGCTGTAAAGAGGCCCATTTTGTGCCCTGTCTTCTGTTAAATGTACAGACCAAAGGTTTGGACACACCTTCTCATTCAAAGAGTTTTCTGTATTTTCATGACTATGAAAATTGTAGATTCACACTGAAGGCATCAAAACTATGAATTAACACATGTGGAATTATATACTTAACAAAAAAGTGTGAAACAACTGAAAATATGTCTTATATTCTAGGTTCTTCAAAGTAGCCACCTTTTGCTTTGATTACTGCTTTGCACACTCTTGGCATTCTCTTGATGAGCTTCAAGAGGTAGTCACCTGAAATGGTATTCCAACAGTCTTGAAGGAGTTCCCAGAGATGCTTAGCACTTGTTGGCCCTTTTGCCTTCACTCTGCGGTCCAGCTCACCCCAAACCATCTCGATTGGGTTCAGGTCATCTGGCGTAGCACCCCATCACTCTCCTTCTTGGTCAAATAGCCCTTACACAGCCTGGAGGTGTGTTTGGGGTCATTGTCCTGTTGATAAATAAATAATGGTCCAACTAAACGCAAACCGGATGGAATAGCATGCCGCTGCAAGATGCTGTGGTAGCCATGCTGGTTCAGTATGCCTTCAATTTTGAATAAATCCCCAACAGTGTCACGAGCAAAGCACCCCCACATCATCACACCTCCTCCTCCATGCTTCACGATGGGAACCAGGCATGTAGAGTCCATCCGTTCACCTTTTCTGCGTCGCACAAAGACACGGTGGTTGGAACCAAATATCTCAAAGTTGGACTCATCAGACCAAAGCACAGATTTCCACTGATCTAATGTCCATTCCTTGTGTTCTTTAGCCCAAACAAGTCTCTTCTACTTGTTGCCTGTCCTTAGCAGTGGTTTCCGAGCAGCTATTTTACCATGAATGCCTGCTGCACACAGTCTCCTCTTAACAGTTGTTGTAGAGATGTGTCTGCTGCTAGAACTCTGTGTGGCATTGACCTGGTCTCTAATCTGAGCTGCTGTTAACCTGCGATTTCTGAGGCTGGTGACTCGGATGAACTTATCCTCTGCAGCAGAGGTGACTCTTGGTCTTCCTTTTCTGGGGCAGTCCTCATGTAAGCCAGTTTCTTTGTAGCGCTTGATGGTTTTTGTGACTGCACTTGGGGACACTTTCAAAGTTTTCCCAATTTTTCGGACTGACTGACCTTCATTTCTAAAAGTAATGATGGCCACTCGTTTTTCTTTACTTAGCTGCTTTTTTCTTGCCATAATACAAATTCTAACAGTCTATTCAGTAGGACTATCAGCTGTGTATCCACCTGACTTCTGCCACACACAACTCATGGTCCCAATCCCATTTATTAGGCAAGAAATCCCACTTATTAAACCTGACAGGGCACACCTGTGAAGTGAAAACCATTTCAGGTGACTACCTGTTGAAGCTCATCAAGAGAGTGCCAAGAGTGTGCAAAGCAGTAATCAAAGCAAAAGGTGGCTACTTTGAAGAACCTAGAATATAAGACATATTTTCAGTTGTTTCACACTTTTTTGTTAAGTATATAATTCCACATGTGTTAATTCATAGTTTTGATGCCTTCAGTGTGAATCTACAATTTTCATAGTCATGAAAATACAGAAAACTCTTTGAATGAGAAGGTGTGTCCAAACTTTTGGTCTGTACTGTATACCATTGCTAAGGTGAGATAGGACACAGTCCTGATGAACAGTAGTCCGGGAAAGAACAGCTCGTTCTTGCGCACGCTGTTTCAGTAGCTCCCATTGCAGTGCATGACGGCTATGGAAACAGCATAGCACAATAAGCTATGCTGTTTCTGAGTTAGGGATACAGCATACAGTAGCTTGCTGTGCTACGTTGTGTCCATAGCTGTCATACACTGTAATAGGAGCTGCTGAAACCGAGAGCGCCAGAACACTCTGCTGTTTTCTGGCCAGTAAGGGGCGTAGCTATAGGGGGTGCAGAGGTAGCAGTCACTACCAGGTCCAAGAGACTGAGGGACTCCAAAGACCCTTGTGCCGTATAAGAAGACACCAGTATTATAGAAAATACCTGCTGGTCAAGCTACACCTCTGGCTGGAGGGAAGGGGTTAGGTCAAGAATTTGGCATTGGGTGTGTGTTTATGGGGGGGTAGGGTTTGGCATTCCAATTTTTGCCTCAGGCAGCACGAAGGCTAGGTGCTTCCCTGCCCCTGGCCACAAAGCTAAACTTTTGCACCAGGGCCAATGAGCCTTTAGCTATGCCCCTGTGGCCGGCTGGTGGTTAGGACTGTGTCTCATCTCACCTTATTAACGGAGAGATGAGACAACACCTTTAATTAAACACTAGTTTGACAGTTACACTTTAAGTTTTTTTACAGCTGTATTTCAGCAACATTTTATAAACAGCCCAAAAATAATTATTTCTCTTGAAAAAATAGATTTCTATGACATTGTAGGAAACTTTTAAAAATTTTTGTACAATAATAATAAAAAAACAAAACAAATATATAAAAAAAATATTGATCAGATCAAGGTGGTTAAAAAAATTGTCATCTCAACCCGTGGCCAGTATTTTCTTATTGTAAATGATCATTAATACATTCACTGCAGGTCTGTATGGATAACATTTGCATGAAATTTTAAAATTATATAACTTTTATTCATTTTTTTTATATTTTATTGAGATGTGGTTCTATTTTCAGCACCCAAAAACATTTTGGACATTCCAAAAGTCAGTCAGGTAACAACATTCTTTCAAAAAGGACAAACGTATGGATGCCTTTAACTCATGTATGTTTCATTCACTAGATCATAATAACCATGGTGAAAAATTTCATAAACCATGCACTCTGCTAAAGATTTACGAGGTGGTACTCAAAAGAAACAGGAATTTATTAATAAAAAATATAGTCTATTTATTTGTTCATTTTGAAACTTCAACTTCCTTTAAAATATTCTTCATTTGAAGCAGTACATCTGCCTAAACGTGTTTTCTGATGATTAAAACACTTTTTAAACTCGTTGATGCCTTTTATTACTTCTGCTGTTTTTTGTTTCCACCTCAACATCAGCAAAAAGTTTTCCATTGAGGTGTTTTTTATTCAGAGGAAATAAAAAATGTCACAAATTGAAAGGTCAAGTGGATGCAGAGGGTGAAGCAAGGCTGTCATGCCATTTTTCGTCAAAAATTACTTAACGCTCAGCACTGTGTGGGCAAGTACATTGTTACGATGGAAGAATCAGTCACCTACTTGCCACAAAACAGGAAGTTTCCTCCTTAAAGGACATCTGTCAGAACATTTGTACCTATGGAACTGGCTGACCTGTTACATGTGCACTTGGCAACTGAAGACATCTGTGTTGGTCCCATGTTCATATGTGTCCTCATTGCTGAGAAAAATGATGTTTTAATATATGCAAATGAGCCTCTAGGAGCAACAGGGGGGTTGCCGTTACACCTAGAGTCTCTGCTCTCTCTTCAACTGCTGGACCCTCTGCACTTTGATTGATAGGGCCAGAAATGATGACATTTTATTGTCTGGTTCTGTCAATCAAAGTGCAGAGGGTGTGGCATTTCCAGAGAGAGCAGAGCCTCCAGGTGTAATGGTAACGCCCCTGTTGCCCCTAGAGGCTCATTTGCATATATTAAAACAATTGTTCTCAGCCATGTGGGCACTTATGAACATGGGACCAACACAGATTCCTTCAGCTGCCAAGAGCACATGTAACATGTCAGACAGTCTCATAGGTAGAAATCTAACAGATGGATTAAATCATAATGCAACTTTCTCATAACTTCTGGTTTACTCATGGCAGTTTACTTGTAGCCTCTTCGTGGCATAATAACTCTTTCTACTTCTATTTTTCCCAAAAGGGAACAAAATTTCACAAGTGCGCATTGTTCGTATGAATTACCCATTACAAAATAGACAAAAGATTGAACAACTGGCTCACTGGAGCCAAACGCAACCTTCCCCAACAATGTCAGCTGGCATACTGACTGAAGGGTTCCATGGACATCCACCTAGCGGCAGAAGCCTTTACTACTAATTCTCTGTCCCTGAGAAGAGCATTCCTGTTTGTTTTGGATACCCCATTCCCGACTCCTGCTATCCTATGTGGTGAATGTGGTAACGGGAAAAGAAATTAAAATGAAAGATTTGTCACTTCTCTTTACAAAGAAAGTAATAATAAAGCAAAGCACACTCCAAAATGATATCAATAAAAACTACAAATCGTCCCACAAAAATGAGCCTTCAAACAGCACTGTAGATATAACTATAAGAAAGTTATTGGGGTCAGAATATGGCGATGAAAAGAAAAAAAATTGTTTCCAAAGTTTTTATTTTTTTTCAGTATTAAAAACACAAATATTGAAAGTATATAAGCTGGTATTGTTTTAATCTTAAAGGCCCAGAGAATGAAGGGCATGGGTGACTTTTACCCAAAAAACAGTGGTGGAATTGCATTTCTTTCCAATTCCACCGCATTTAGTATTTTCTTCCAGCTTCCCACTACATTGAAGCAACAGGTCCCAGGCCCAGCATCATCAGCAAGGGGAGTGTTTCAGGCTATCACATCTCACTGTGGATGGGGTTGTCTAAACATGCCCCATCTTATACTCATTTTTATGTTTCACAAATAGTTTTTGGGAGAAAAAAAGTCACTATACAGTGTACTGTAGTGTATTATAGAACAATCAGACCCACTGGATCTTCAAGAACCAAGTGGGTCTGAGTCTAAGAAAGTGTAAAAAAAGCATAAAAAAATTAAAAAAAAGTGTAAAAAAAAAGTGTTAAAAAAATCCCTTTTTCCCCCCAAAACTCAAATTTGAAATTAGTAAAAAAAGATAAAAAATACCCCAAGCATGTTAGGTATCGCCACGTTCGTAACAACCTGCTCTACAAAAATATCACATGTCCCAACCCCTCAGGTGAACACCGTAAAAAAATAAAAATAAAAACAGGTTCAAAAAAGCTATTTTTGTCACTTTACATCACAAAAAGTGTAATAGCAAGCGATCAAAAAGGCGTATGCCCCTGAAAATAGTACCAATCTAACCGTCACCTCTTCCCGCAAAAAATGAGCCCCTACCTGAGACAATCGCCCAAAAAATAAAAAAAATACAGCTCTCACAATGGAGACACTAAAACATGGATTTTTTTTGTTTCAAAAATGAAATTATTGTGTAAAACTTAAATAAATTAAAAAAACTATACATGTTAGGTATTGCCACGTCCGTAACAACCTGCTCTACAAAAATATCACATGAGTTAACCCCTCAGGTGAACACAGTAAAAAAATAAAATAAAAACAGGGTCAAAAAAGCCAATTTTTGTCACTTTACATCACAAAAAGTGTAATACCAAGCGATCAAAAAGGCATATGCCCCCCAAAATAGTACCAATCTAACCGTCACCTCTTCCCGCAAAAAATGAGCCCCTACCTGAGACAATTGCCCAAAAAATAAAAAAACTACAGCTCTCACAATGGAGACACTAAAACATGATTTTTTTTGTTTCAAAAATGATATTATTGTGTAAAACTTAAATAAAAATAAAAAACTATACATGTTAGGTACTGCCACGTTCGTAACAACCTGCTCTACAAAAATATCACATTAGTTAACCCCTCAGGTGAACACAGTAAAAAAAAAAAAAAAAACAGCCAGAACAGCCATTTTTGTTTACCTTGCCTAACAAAAAGTGTAATATAAAGTGATCAAAAATCATATGTTCCCCAAAATAGTATCAATAACACTGTCACCTTATCCCTTAGTTTCCAAAATATGGGCACTTTTTGGTTGTTTCTACTGTAGGGGTGCATCGGGGGGGCTTTAAATGGGACATGGAGTCTCAAAACCAGTCCAGCAAAATCCGCCCTCCAAAAACCATCTGGCGCACCTTTCCTTCTGCGCTTGGCCATGAGCCCATACAGTAGTTTACAATCACATGCGGGGTGTTTCTTTAAATCGCAGAATCAGGGTAATAATTTTTGAGGTTTTTTTTGCTATTAACCCTTGATTTGTTACAGGAAAAAATGGATTAAAATGGAAAATCTGCAAAAAAAGTGAAATTTTGAAATGTCATCTCCACTTTCCTTTAATTCTTGTGGAATACATAAAGGGTTAACACAGTTTGTAAAATTAGTTTTGAAAACCTTGAGGGGTGTAGTTTCTAAAATGGGGTCATTTATGGTGGTTTCTATTATGTTAGCCCCACAAAGTGACTTCAGAACTGAACTGGTGCTTAAAAAAAATGGTTTTGGAAAATTTCTAAAAAAATTTAAGAATTGATTCTAAAATTCTAAGCCTTCTAACGTCCCCAAAAAATAAAATTACATCTACAAAATGATGGCAACATAAAGTAGACATATGGGACATGTAAAGTAATAACTATTTTGTGAGGGATCACTATCTGCCTTAATAGCAGAGAAATTCAAAGTTTGAAAATTACAAATTTTTCCAAATTTTCTGTAAATTTAGGATTTTTTTTACAAATAAAGGTGATTTCTATTGACTCAAATTTATCACTGTCGTGGAGTACAATGTGTCACGAAAAAACAATCTTGGAATCAGTCGAATCGGTGAAAGAATCCCAAAGTTATGAATTGATAAAGTGACACATGGCAGATTTTAAAAATGTGGCTTCGGCATTAAGTGTAAAAGTAGCTTCGGCCTTAAGGGGTTAATGGAGAAACATGAAACACTATAAACAGTGCATTTTTGTGGCACTATTACTCACATTTGGTACTTTTTTTTGGGGGGGGGGCTATTGATTTTTCTTTAAAAACAGACTATGCTTTAGGTCTGACATTTTCAGGCTTTTTTATGGTTCTCTATAGGAAAACAAACAGCATGAAAAAAAACAAACATAAAAATATCTGTATAAAATAACCTGATAAAATGAACACCTGAGATCCATGGCATTTATTTTTTTTTTTACAAACAAATGCAAAAAATACGAAACCCGAAACGAACCACAAGACTGTTCTTTTTAGAAACTAAAAAAGCACTAGGGTCAATGTAAAGCTTTACTTCACATTTCTCATCTCTTTAGGAAGTCTTCTCAGATTTTGAGAAACACATGATGCAGCAACTGCTTTATGTGAACCCACCCATACAATATATTTTATTATTTGGATAAATGATTGTATTGACGGGATAGACACAAATTTATTTTAACTGCTGTGTTTTTCTGCGCTATAGATAACAGAATTCTTTAGATTGTACGATATTTACAATTAAAATTTCTTTTGTCCTCTGCATTTATTATGTATTCAAACTTGCCTTGAAATTGGTGCATCCAGGTCTCTAATTAGTTTAGAATAACACCTTCATTAGTATTAAATAATAAAAAAATAGCACATTGACCACACCGTCAGAAATCTAATTTCACATTACAAGCTCTTATAGAGTTAATCATAATATCTGAGGCTTGCTAAATTAGGTTTTCTAAAGGGCTTTATAGGATAAATAATGAAATTATATTCCATGTTAATTGACATGATAAAAGCACAAATGAGCTTTTTCCTTTGGAAAGGCCTAACAGTTTCTAAATAAAGCATGCGAGCCGCAGAAAAGAGGTTTCAGACAAATGAATAGTCATTACTACCTTCAATGATGTGGCTCTTTTGATCAGAAAGAAATTAGCTCCCCAGAACAGACAATACAAGGCTGCCCTGCAATAGGGAGAAAATTAGACAGCCAGGCTTACTTTGCACCTATGTCTATAAGCTATAGAGCGCTCTGCTTTTCAATTACAGCTGTTCACTTGGAGAGCGCTTAGCGAACATGTGACGGATGGGAACTAGGTTGTGCTGTACCATGGGAACCGTGTCTGATTAGTGAGAGGTTATATTGTACATAGGATGGAGAGACAGACAGATAGATAGATATAGACAAAGATAGATAGATACATTTAGACAGATAGATACAGACAAATAGATAGAGATGATAGATAAATTTAGACAGATAGATAATAGATAGATAGACAGATACATTTAGACACATAGATATAGACAAATAGAGATAGAATATAGATAGATAGACAAATAGATAGGTGGATAGATAGATAGATCATAAGAGAGTAGATAGATACATAGATAAATAGAGATAGATAGGCAATTAGATAAAAAGGTATTGATAGATAAATACAGACAGATAGATATAGACAAATAAATAGAGATAGATAGATAGATAGATAGATAGATAGATAGATAGATAGATGATATAGACAAATAGATAGTGATAGATAGATAGGTGGATGGATAGATAGATTTACATAGACAATTAGATAAATAGGTATTGATAGATAAATATAAACAGATAGATATAGACAAATAAATAGACATAGCGATAGATAAATAGATATATAGACAGACAGATAGAGAGACAGATAAATAGATAGGTGGATACATAGATAGATCATGAGTAGATAAGTAGATGGATAGAGAAGTGGATATAGATAGATCGATAGAATATAGATAAACAAAAGGATATGGATATATAGATAAATAGATAGATAGATAAAAACACACAGAAAATACGACATTTCTGAAAAAAACTAACAATATTACAGTTGTAACCAATGACGATTAATGTTAATTTGTTTTTTTTTCTAATAATATAGATCATAAGTGTGTAGATAGATAAGTAGATGGATAGATAGATAAGTAGATGGATAGATAGATAGATAGATAGATAGATAGATAGATAGATAGATAGATAGGAGATAGATAGATAGATAGATAGATAATAAGTGAATAGATAGATAAGTAGATATATAAAATACACAGAAAATAGTAAATTTCTGGAAAAAATAGAACATTTGTAACCAATGAAGATTAATGTTAATTTGATTTTTTTCTAATAATATACATATAGACCAATAGAATTCTTTATACTCTATATGGCTGCAACATTTGCATCCCAAATTCTGTACTCCTGTGCTGTCCTGCTTACAAATATAATACTGGGTACAGGAGCACACATTTTCATTAAATATATGTAGCAGAACTGAATTTAATATTTAACTCTTTGGAGACACATTGTTTGTGCTTCATCACTTCTGATTGTAATATAGTGCAGTAGTTTGCAATCCAAATCAAAGACTGTGATATCAGAATGAAATAACTGTGCTCCTCTAGATTCCTGTATCTATCTGAGAGCATATTATAAAGAGGGATAAATATTAATTACTAGAAGATTGCATACATTTTGGTATCAGAATAGTTTCCTTCACAAATGGAAATGCTGCAGGGAATCTAAGATTCCACTTTAAGTCAATGAACATTTGTAATGTGTTTTTCTCCAAAAAGGACTCAAATCCCAGGGATGGTCATGGGGTCAGCAGTTGCCATGTAGATACTCACTCCCAACGTTCTCAAGGGTCAGTCTCATAGGAAGCCAATTCAACAATATATTTTTAAGGGAATCCCACACAAACATCTAGGGCCCATACAACCACTGTGCAGATGTGGTCCTTAGTCAGATTTGAACCCAAGAACACAGCAATGCAAGGCAACAGTGCTAACCACTAGGCTGCAGGTATTTTCCTGCATGATTGATAGGACTCCAGCACTGTACTCCACTGAAACAGTATGGAGTTAAACATGGGCTGTCTTTCCATGGGTGCAATGTAATGCGTTTATTATGTCTCCGTTTCAAGATTTTTCTCAAACGTGTTTCCCTTTTTCAGAATTTTTTTGTGTAGTATTTTTAAGGATTTTTTGTTAGCAGCCATATGGAAAATATTCATGCTGTAGGTGTGCAATGTTTAGAGGAGTTTCATACTTATAGACCTCTATAATAATAAATATGTACCAAAAAACACAAATACAATAAAAAAAACATGCAACTATAGTTTCCTGTGTTGTCGATTTTGCTGTTTTTTGTTATTATTAAAATAGGTATACCATGAAAATAACTACATCTGGTATGTTCAATACAAATTATGAAAAGTTCCTACTCAAGACCATGGAAAACCAGCTAGACTCTAAGTTTAACATTTACATATATGATGACCATCTATACCCTCCTCACACTATAGTCAGTTCTTCCTAACCTTATGTTCCATGGAGCTGTGAAGATCCACCAAAGCTGCTTCTCACAAGACATTGTGGCTTACCCATAGAGTCTACTTGATTTTTAAAGGGAATTGTGAGAATGCCTAATAACAGTTCTCAGTCCAAGTGCACAAACAATGCTCCACAACATTTGTTAGGTACAAAAGGTGGACTAAACATGGGAGGATCCAACCTTTTACAATATAAAGTGACCTTTTCTTGTGCTCCATAAAGACACAAGAAAACTACAGCATTGTAGGCATTGACACCATTCTGTCAATCCAACCCAACACCTTTGTATGAACAGTGTAAGACCTTGTGATCTCTAGAATGGGCTGATATTAAAATGTAACTGAACTATCAGGAAAGGTGTGATTAAAATTCGCCGAGCTGACACCTTTGGGCATGGACTTTGCTTATATTTCCAAAATATTGAATGACAAGATGGTCGTCAGGTCGTTAAATTGTCACATGACACCTTTGCATGACATTGACGGGAGACTTTAAACTCTCATGAAAGGTTCCAAGCTCTGGGCTGACTTGGTTACTCAATTATTTGTTATGTGATAGGGTTTCCTTCTATTATATTGAGTTTCATTTGAAATTAAAAATCTATTTTAAGTTGGGGGTTTAGCTTCTTCCAAAGGTCCAGTCACCTAAGTGCCTGGAATTTTGCTTGCTGGTCGTTTCTTCAGGTACCAGTATAAATATATATATATACATCTTTTTAATAGGTGTCAGGTTTTCTCAAGATTGAAATATTGTCTGTAGAAAGCATTAGCTTTTGTGCATGGGCTGTGTAATTTCTCTACATTTTATATTTAACACAGTGTCGTTGACTCTTTTCATCCCACAACACTGTAAAGGCACATTTAGATCCTGCGAGGAGCAGCCGATTGTCGAGAAAGAAGCGTGGCCCTTCTACAAATTAGAGAACATGTCCTATTCTGGTCCCCTTTGTGGAGAAGAATAGGCATTTCTATTGATGAGATTAAACAAAGTGCAAAATGCACACAGAAGGTATCAGTATTTTGCCAATCTGTGGTTTTGTGAACACGGTCGGATACGTTCATGTGCATGAGGTTTGGAAACACTAGGAGTGTTCCCACAAAACAAATTCTGCAGTTTTCAAGCCAGCACCTGAATATGAAAACTTTTGTAATTATGTAACTAAAAATTTAGCATAGCCATTGAGTTATTCAATAAAATGTATCAGTATAGCGCCACCTGCTGTTTGTTTTTTTCTTATTTCTTTGTCCTGCTCACTGAGATGGCTGCACATGCTCAGTTTCATCCTTTAGCTGCCTCCTGAGCTGTGATAGGGAGATCATGGACACGCCCCCTTAGCTGAAGCAAAAAAGAAACTGTCCCTGAGCTGCCAGCTTGATATAAATCTAGCAGAGCAATGAATGTGGAGATCTCTGGATCCATGTGAGGTACAGGGCTGGTTCTAGCTTTGTTAGGCTCCATTCACACGTCCGCAGAATGTGTCCGCATCCATTCCGCAAAATTGCGGAACGGGTGCGGACCCATTCATTTTCAATGGGGCCGCAAAAGATTCGGACGGCACACAGTGTGCCGTCCGCATCCGCACTTCCGTTCCGTGGCCCCACAAATAAAAAATCTACGGACAAGAAAAGGCATTTCTATTATAGAGCCGGCCATGTGCGGTCCGCAAAATGCAGAACGCACATGGCCGGTGTCCGTGTTTTGCGGATCCGCAATTTGCAGACCACAAAACACACACGGACGTGTGAATGTACCCTTAGAAAGAGGGTGTCTGATTTTCTTTTTTTAGATTAGTCATGGGATAACCCCTCTAAGTTTACTGATTTGGAATGGCTTTTGAAGAATAGTAGCTGCAGTACCATATGTTCTTTGAAAGAAATGTTACATTTCAATCATCTCGGAAATTATTATTGTTAATATTACTACTGAATTGATGTTTGCTTAAAGTGAACCTGTCACCATGAAATGCAGTGCAATCTGCAGGCCATATGCTATAGAGCAGGAGGAGCTGAGCAGATTGATATATAGTTTTATGGGAAAAGATTTGGTATAATTGTATTCATCTAAATGTCTGCTCCTTCTGGGCTCTATAGTCACGTGGACGGTCCTATCAGTGATTGACAGATACCGGTGTATACACAGTCACACAGTACAAGCTGTTAATCACTGTTTAGGGTTGTCCACATGACTCCTTAGGCCAGAATGAGCAGAGATTTCAATGAATAAATGAATAAAATACAAGTTATATTAATTTTCCCATAAAAGTATATAGCAATCTGCTCAGCTCCACCTGCTCGATAACCTGCTGCCCACATATTGGACTGCATTTACATGGTGACAAGCTGCTTTTAACTGGGGGTCCAATGAAATTAGATAAATATGGTTGCCTCCTTATGGAAACAGCGTCTTTCTTGTCCATGGGTTATGACTATGTATGTATCTATCTACAGTGCCTTGAAAAGGTATCCATACTCATAGTAACATAGTTATATAGTAACATAGTTGATAAGGCCGAAAAAAGACATCTGTCCATCCAGTTCGGCCTGTTTTCCTATAAGTTGATCCAGAGGAAGGCAAAAAACCCCTGTGAGGTAGAAGCCAATTTTCCCCACTTTAGGGAAAAAAATTCCTTCCCGACTCCAATCAGGCAATCAGAATTACTCCCTGGATCAACGACCCCTCTCTAGTAACTATAACCTGTAATATTATTACCCTCCAAAAATACATCCAGGCCTCTCTTGAACTCTTTTAGTGAACTTACCATCACCACCTCCTCAGGCATAGAGTGCCATAGTCTCACTGCTCTTACTGTAAAGAATACTCTTCTATGTTTGTGTACAAACATTCTTTCCTCCAGACGCAGAGGATGTCCCCTCGTCACAGTCACAGTCCTGGGGATAAATAGATCATGGGAGAGATCTCTGTACTGACCCCTGATATATTTATACATAGTTATTAGATCTCCCCTCAGTCGTCTTTTTTCTAAAATGAATAACCCTAATTTTGATAATCTTTCTGGGTAC